>JACFYI010001461.1:547400-559563 GCA_014898755.1 Handroanthus guayacan | reverse complement strand
GTCTGGATGGTTAGCCACGGAATCCTTTAAGTGTCCTCTTTGGATCAGTTTCTCGATTTCTATTTTCAAGTGATAGCAATCTTTCATGGTCTGTCCTTTGTCACGATGAAAACAATATTACTTGTCCTATTCTTGTCCCTTTGGGTGATCTCTTAGTTTCCTGGGTCTTTCTAATAGGCCACGTTACTTGACAACCACCAAGATCTTCGTTTTGGATGCCTTTGGCGGCGTGTAGCTTGCAAAGCCTAGAGGGAGCACATGTCTCCTTTCTTCTCTTCTTGTTAGGGGTTGATGCACCTCTTTTCTCGCTTTTCTCTTTTGGGTCAACATTAGCTCCAATGCTTCCTCAATATGGATGTATTTATCTGCTCAAGATATTAGTTCCTCCAAATTCAACAGCGACCTCCTCTAAATGTAGACGTGTACACATCCACCCATGGATTTGGTTTCGTTAGAGTCTGATATCGAGTTAGTATTGTAAAATATCCCTCAATTATAGTTAAAATATCCCTCAATTACATTTGGATATCTAATACAACACAATTCAAAGTTCATGGTATATTTTAAATATCTTAAAACCCTCATTGATACAGTAGTTCAGTACTCTTAACTCCAATTGCTCGTATACCTCCTTAGCTTATTAATAGCATATGCTATATCTCATCTCATACTCATGCTATACATGAGGCTACCAATTATGCATGCATTTTATAGCAAAGCCTTTATCTCACTTTTATTTTTGGTAGTAGTAGTAGGAGCAAGTAGGTTCGCATCTATAGGAGTCTTTAATGAACTATTTTCATAGTTCAAGAACTTTTGAAATAGTTTCTTAATATAGTGAGATCGTGCTAATGCTAACTCAACACATGTTTTATTAATGTAATTCCAAGAATTACATGTGTAACTCTCATATCTTTTATGCCAAATGTGACGACCCGAACCTAAAGAATCCGTCCCTAGGCCAAGACTTCACCAAAAAAAAAAAGAAAAGAAATTCTAAAATTTAAGCCTCAAAATATGATGCAGCAGCGCATTAATCAACTTATGTTCAATGGCATACTCTTTTACAAACCTTAAAATCCCATTGATCCATAAGATACCAAATTTTACAATCATGAGTTCATGGATACATAAGAATAAAGCCAACTATTACAAGTTATAATTTCTTGCAAAAATATCTCCAAGCTCAAGAGTCTCTAAGTACAACACACTAACATCCTTATAATCCATTAAAATTGCATATCAAATGATTCCTTCCATGATTACAATACTACATCTATCTTACACATATAAAAGCTCATACAACATAATGAGAAATCTATGATTTCCAAGCTTGGCAGAATTCCAGAGGCATAATTTCCTACACATGTTAATATATTAAACGTAAGTCCAAATAACTTAGTAAGGAATTATGGCTAGGAGTAGAACAACAAGGTATCAAGAGATGATTCAAGCAGAAGATTTTAGAAGTCCAATAATTAAGAGATGAATCAATCATCCAATAAATGAGAGATGAATCACATAATGAGTTCGGAGTTCAATAGACAAGAGCTACTTCAAAGAATAGGTTTAGAAACTCAATATCATACACACAGATGATCAGAAATGGAAGAACTATTATTTAGTATTTTTGTTATCATTATCACTCCCAAACATATATTCGATATTAATCAATCAAATTGATTTGATTCGAGTCAACACTTTGTCCATCCAATCTCTATCTGAGCGGCCTCTCAGAGGAGAGTAATCTATAATAGTCGACATATAGTGTGCCAAGGACTAGTCCTGAGACAATCTCCTCTAGATTTTTGGGAACTATCCAACAATAGGGAAGCCCTCCAGGGAACCCACAGTGGTTCAGTACAAATCAGCTGTCCCTCTTAAAACTTTCTAGGGCCCAACATTACCATCAATCAATAGGCATTCAATCACAATTTGTTTGATTTAAATCACGGTTAGTTTTAGACCAATATTAGACATAAACAACCCATCCACAGGATGGTACACAATAAGTATTAATCAATTACAATTGGTCCGATTCAATCAATACAAAGTTATAAACAATCTAGGATACGATCATTTGATTTGATTCGAATTTAGGACATAACAAACAATATTTCATGCTCAAACATTTCAAATGAATGATATATGGATATATCTAATGATATTTCAAAATTATTTCAGAGGAGTGATCCGTGATCATTTCAAATATATTTTGAAAATATTTCGAAAAGTGTACTATGGACATATAATAAATGTTTTAAAAACATTTAAAAGGGGAGATGTGTCAAGCCATATTTGGATAATAATTAAAAAGAGTGAGAACCATAACCAATATTTTGAAAAATTTTCAAAGTTGTAAAAACCATGAATAATATTTTAAAAATATTTTTAAGAGTGCAATTCTTCAACAATATTTTAAAAATATTTTAGTGGAGTGAAAATCATAAATAATATTTTAAAAATATTTCAAAGGAGTAAAAATTATAAACGATACTTTGAAAATATTGAAGAAGAGTAAAAAAACCATAAACAACGTTTTGAAAAAATTTCAAAAGAATGATCCATGGACTTATCAATGCAAAAAGAAGCTAAAAATTATAAAAGGGGGTTTAAAACCTTAAACATAGCTTTTCAACTGGGCGCAACCACACTCGGGAATGGGCGTGGACGCCCCCAAATGGCCCGAGGCTATTGGCCGCGCCCACATCATTTTTTTTTTTTTTAAATAAGAAAATAGCAGTGAGAATTGTTTTGAAAATTTGTTCAAAGTACCAAACTTGCAAAATAGCCAAGTAAGTTCATTTCTCCATTTCAATAAATCAATATATATTCAATCATGTCTAAGGATTTCAAGCACAAGGTTATAAAAAATATTTATTAAACAAAGAAAATGACCACAATGAGATCCAAATATCCACCGTCATCATCAAACAAGGCAAAGAATTCATGATGTCCAAAGATTATAGTTATCCAAGCAAAGAATTCCATAAATAGTAATACAAGAACAATATTGTAAATTATCGATCAAGGAATTCAATGCACAAATAAAAAGCTGGCGGAATTTTGAGAGATAGCCATAATCCTTACCTTCGGTCCTTTAATCACAACCCATAATATGTTTTCTAAATTCTAAAAATACTCCAAGCAAAAGCACCTAGTTATTCGATACTAAAACTTCTTTGTTAAGATATTTCCAAGAACGATAATGTAACACCCGAGAATTTCCTAAATCAAAATTTTTAATCATTGATTTATTGAAAATTTATTTGATTTCAAAATCAAATGTCGTTTTAAAACCAAAACACGTTTTGTGCATTCGAAAAATTTTCAAGCAAACACGTTTCATTTTCTCGTCACGTTTCGACCAAAAAACGAGCCTAAAAGCCCAATTTTCAAGCCCAAAATCATAGCCCATTGTCTAGCCATCAATTTTGACCAAAGTGAGCATTTTTGAATAAAAAAAAAAGAAAAGAAAATGGAATCTGCAATCCGGCAGCAGCAACAGCAGCAGCATAGCTGCATTAAGGATGGGATTTTCATCCTATCCATCCATCAACAAGCCACCCTAAGTCTAGCCCCAAGAGTTGGAAATTATGTTTAGGGACTTGAGTTTTAAAGATTCTCTCATTTTGACCCCAAATATCCTCTATAAATAAGCTCCATTTGGTTCAAAAATTTTCTGTTGAAACTTTAAACACTCGAACACTTTGGCTCATCTTGTTTTCTTGTTTCTTTAAAAAACAAATCGATTTCAACAACAAGGGGGATTCTTGTGAGTGTGGAGCTCTCATCCTAAACACTTGGTAAGCTTCCTAGGCTTAGTAATTTGAGAATGGTTAATGGTATGTTATATAAAACTTGACATGGACATGTATATATGGTTATAGGTGTTGGTTATAAACTTGGATTTTACATTAACAAAGATTAAGCTACAAGAGGTAAGACTTATAGCTCTCTCAAATTCCTCGTGAGCATATGTTGTTATTCTTTGCTTAATATTGCGCTTATGTCCTGAGCTTCTGAAATTTTTGCTTCCTATGAGACATTGAAAGCATGAGCTTGTCTATTATTTTGATTTTTTGCTATCATGAGCTCTATGCCTTTATTATGTAACTCCGAAGCTTAATTACTTATTTTAATCTCTTTATCGATGCTTTGGAGTGAGCTTTGAACCATAGGCCATGGACTTAGAGGAGTAATGAACTATAAACGATTGAAAAACAAGGAATATGGACAAAACTATATTTTTCGACGTTAAAACGATCTTCCAAAAAATCTCAAAACCAAATTTCAAAACAATGTTTTATAAATGTTTTTACGCATATGAGAACCTCAAAAATATATTTTTGGATAAAAAATTCGAAGAAAATCAAAAGATGAAAAATTAGATTTTTACCCGAGAGTCAGCGCTTGAGCGTGCAATGTTGCGTGCCCCAGTGCCCACTCTCAATAAAACAACCAAGAATTATAGTGGTTTGGGTGCTTAAGCGCCCACATGGGTGCCCCAGTGCCCAGCCTCTGCCCAAAAATTTTGTTTTGGGCGCTCAGGCGCCCGTTTGCGAGCCCAAGCGCCCATTTTCAATCCAACTTGATTTCCTAACCCTTATTTCATAACAAAACAAGTCTATATCCGATCTTATTAACATAATACGAGTTTTGAAACGAAAACCCTTTAGTCCATAGTCAAATTTTTGAAATGATTGATTGATACGTTTGGCTTAATTGAATATTATTTGATAATTGATGGCCTATAAATGTTATGCCTCATCGGCTTTATTGAACGATTGAGTGTCCCTCTTGTTTCTAAGCCTATGCAATTAATTGATTGTGGGTCCTTGTGGGGTTTCTTGGGGATCAAACTTGGGCAATATCGGATTGTCGACTAGGACCCTCGAACCCCTGATTGTTGGGTAGTTCGGATGAATCTGGAGGTAGAATTCTGAAGCGCTACTCCTTCGGGAGTTGGAGGGGTAAGGTGAAATGTATATGTTGAAGATACAAGGGTGATAGACCTACCAAATAGATTGTTTCAATCTATTGATTCGAATGTGATAAATGTTTCTGATATATATATATATATATTGATCGTCTTGATTGTCTTGAATTCATTGCCAAATCACATTCTTGTCCTATTGATTGATATGCTCATTTTTCTTGAAACTCTAATTCTCGTTTTTCTGCTATAAGTTTTACTGGGTCAGTGGACTCATGACCCTATTTCACCATGTAGGTTCTTGAAACTGAACGAATGAATGATTGAAGCTTGATAGATTGTATGGCTCATTTTAGAATTGAAATCTCTATTGTATTTTGGGATTGATCTATTATTTTTTAGAATTATGAATTTGATCATGTCTATAGATCAATGGCTTGTAATCTGTAAGTTAGATATGATATGTATTTTGGAACGTTATGGCATGTAATGATATTTATATTATGGAACTTAGTTTAGATCATTGTATCGATATTTTGGAGTTTAGTTGAAATGATTATGTCTTGAATTTCTGTATTGGTTTAGAATGTATAGAACGCGAGTGATGCACCTTGAGTCTCGGGTCGGAACGCTATTGGGATTTCGGGGGCGTCACAGATAATCTTTATTCCAATCACTTTATCTCAAAATTCCTAACAATTTAATGGTATATTTCACCTCTATAAATATACTAACTCGACAACCTTTCTAATGGCGGCTTCTGATCAACGATCAAACGGCCCGATCTTCATCTATATCCCTTCAAAACACCTTTCCTACTACTGCCCTCAGTCTCAGTGGCCATGGCAGGTTGTTTTCCAATCGCATTTTCGAATATTTTCTCTATAGTTTTGAGTGATTCTTAATCCTAAAATTATCTACACTTAATAAGATTTCCAACAATATATTATGTGGGCCAATTTGATAAGATAAAAGTGGATTTTGAAGCTTTGAAAGTTGAAGGTAATGAAGGATAGTGGGTATACTCAAAACAAATGTGTTTGTGTGTGTTAGAATTCAACCTTCAATTCCCAAATCTCAATACATTTATCCTAAATCTAAATCTTATTCAGGATTAATCATTAAGATCTCTTCTTAAATACCACATCATAATAAGCATCATATTCCAAATCTCGTTTCCTGGGGGTTAAAGCTAATACTTACTAAAAGTGTTGCCCCAAGAGTGGCATTCCTATACTCTTTTCCCTTTTAGCTCATAGCTTTAGAAATTTTGAAGTGTTTTTCAATGAGAAAAAATGAAGAAAAGAGGAAGAGAAAGAAGGAACTTAGCTCTTGAATTTTTTTTTTCAAAAATAGAAGAAGAAGAAGATAGATAGATAGATGGAGATGTAATTGGCAAGAGGAAGAAGAGTGTGTGTAAATGTGCTCTTGCAAATGGCCAATCACCCATATTTATAGTTGTAGGGAAGGGTCACTTTGCAATTAAAGAAAATATTGTCCTTGATGAGGTGTCACAAATTGATTTAGTCTTTAATTTTCTTTCACATCAAAAAAGAAAAAGAAAAAGACTTGACCAAGACTTTGAAGTAGATATTTTCTTAGAAATGAAGAGGGGTGGCCGGCCACTGTATCTATATATATATATATATATTGTAAATTTTGGATTGGGCTCGACAAATTTTTGGGCTCAAAATCGAGCCAAAATAAACTTTTTCTTTGAGCCAAAATAATGTATATGATAACTTTTGTTTGCAAGAAAAATTTAATGAGTATAATGAAATATTCTTTGTCGCAAGAAAAATCTCTAAAGGGTTGTATCAAAAAGATTTTGATAGTAAAACAATTTTGATAGATGAGGAAAAATATTTTCTGTTTTGAATTTTAGAATTTAAAAAAATATTAGGAAAATTTTTGAATTGTTACACCAAAATTGCCACTCAGCAATTTTGCTTTCCATCGATTAGCATTGTTGCTCCACGCATGTTGGCCTTGATTTTATAATGACACAATTTTTTTTTTGGAAGCCAGTCATCTTTCTTTGTTCTCAACTCTGAGATGAAATCTTTAGAACTCATCTTCTTGCACTTGTGTTGAAGATCATTTTGCACTTGTGTTTAAGATCATTCTTGAAGTCTTTATATCTGGACTATAATTTTTCCACTAAAACCATCACTTGGAAATGCTCTCTAAGTACCATCCATATTGCCAAGTCTTGTAAAATCATTTAATGACATGACTGTCTTAAAGTCCATCATAGAGAACTTAACGAATGCCGACCTCTTTCCTTTTTTTCTTTTTCTTTTTGTTTTTTTGTTTTTTTTAAATCAACTATCATATCTCTTTTGATGTAACGATTGAGATATACACACTATAAAGTGCATTTCTCCAATTCATTGAGAACATTTCTCATATAGGAAACTAGCACGATTCCATGCATCCATGTAGCCATAAACTGCATGTTCAATTTTCTCCACCCATCGAACATTCTTCATGCGAGAATCTCACTAGATTCAAGGTAGTTAGATTGAATAGCATATTCTTTTCCTGCCATCTTATGAAGTTTTTCCCATTAAGTTATTTATTTTTTCAGCCTATCCTATGTTGATAGGGGTTGTAATAGGAGTAACTGGTGGAAATAGAATAGGAAGTCGTGCTCCACCACCAACGCCTCTGATGTTGGACTCAATATTCACAACATTATTTGCCCTGGTGTTTATAGCTCTTACTAATTTTTTCGGATGAGTTAATAAATCACAAATAATCACAATTAGTCTAGAATGCAATGAGAGATGATGGACCAAAATTAAGACATCCACAAGTAAAGCCTCCTTTTAGAATCATATTTAAATAATTAACAATTTTTCCAACGAAGATTAAAATGTTTCCAAGTATGTTCATGTATTTGCAAGTAGCAACAAATCCCTTTTACTGCTTACTGCAAATGTGAATAAAATATGTTTAATCACCAAGATGATAATATGTTTAATTGGAAAGACCAAAAGGCTAAGATTCTAACGACAACATAGTAGCATAGATTTTCATGCACACAAAGTTGTTTTGCACATAAACTTGATTTCATGCACATAACTTGGACATCTGACCTTGTTTTCACCCAACTGAAGTTGGTGTCAATATATTATGATTGGTAGTTAATAGTGAAATGAAATCTCATTTTCAGAATCCAGTGTCACAAATTTGTTTTGAGTGAAGACAAATTTGATTCTCACAAGCTAATAATGACAAAACTGATGACGAACCAAAAATTCTTATGAAGCATGCATGTTTCTAGTTATGTGAAGCAGTACTAATAGATTTACATTGCACTCATACATATAAACATAAATTAAACTCTCGGTTCTAATAAATTATTTGAACATATTCTGAAAAAATAATTTGCTTCAAAAACTAAATAACTTGCATAAACTTAGGAGAAATCTCATACAATGGATGAATATATAGAATGCATGCAAATACAGTATTTATTCACGGACGGTAAAGTACAACATAATAATTCAAAGAACCAAACCCATTTTTCCAACTTAATTTCAAATAAAAATGTATTGTACCTTCACTTAGTTACGAATCAAAGCACAACACACATAATTTAATTGGTCTCCAAACAAAATGACGACCAAAACCAAGCACTTTTGCCAAGACAAAAGGTATTCTGGCTTTTAGTGACTTTACAAACTAAATGTAATTTGGCCTTGGCTACAGTTAGTTAGGCTTCTTTTATACTGATATTTGGAACCCTTTAATGTTACTGTTGGATTATTTCATGCTTGATTGATTTAATCTAAGCCATTGTAACACCCCAAAAATTTTCCTAATTAAAATCTTGAACCTCCGTTTTTTGAAAAATAGTTCGTTTTCACTATTACAAAAATCATTTTATCATCAAAATAAGTTTCTTGCATCCGAAAATTTTCCTGCATTCGAGCTTTGTTTTCTTGCCTGCTTTCGACCTAACTGAGTTTTGAAAGCCCAATAAAACCCTAACCCTAGTCTACCACTATTGACCCAAATTTGAACTTTTCAAAAAAAAAGAACAAAAAAAAAGAAAAATGAAGGCTGCAAATCAGCAACCATGTTCCAAGTGTATGGGACTCCCATCCCATTCACATCACTCCATCAATTCTTGCCAAGCTTCCTTGAGAAGCTTGGTTAATTACATAGAAGGGCTTGGATGAAATTTTTCTTGCTTAGGTGCCCTTTAATTCCTTCTATAAATAAGCGCTCATTGCAAGACCAAGATTTTCTTGTCTTCATTTTTCCTACAACATACAAAACTTGCATTTGCTGCTCTTGCATCCTAAGGCTTTCTCTATCATATTTCTCTTGCACACCAACAATTAACTTCATCAAAAATTTTAGCTAAGGGGGAAAGAGTAAGAGATTTATTCTCCTAGGACTATTGGTAAGAATGAATCTTAGTGTGTGTTTAAGTATATGTGATTAAGATTGAAGGGAGCTTAATGTGTTTGTGATCTTCTATTTGTGATAGGTACTTGAATCTATCTTTGGATCATTGACACCTTGTTTGAAGCTTAAGGCTTACAAGTAAGACTTATGGACTTCTGTTCCTTGCTTTCATTGACAAGTTTTGATCACCATCTTATTGCAAGATATGTTATGATTGAACCTATGTGATCATGATCCTTGTTAATGCCTTGTATTCAAATGACTCAATACTTGTTAATCCTTGTTGTGACCACGATCATCCTTGACATGTTGTTTGATTCCTATGAACAATGGACCTTAGAATATGAGGGAAATTTGAGACAAAACGAAAAGAGGAAGAACATGGACTAAAACAATGGTTTATGAACTTGACCATCATTTTTCCATAAATCATAAAATAAACTTGGGATTCATAAAATATCAATTTTACTTGCAAAATAATCTCATGAAAAATGTGGTTTCGAATTAAAAAAATGAAATTTTTTCCCAAGAGGGGGCGCTCAAGTGCTTCAACACCAAAGTTGGCGCTTAACCGCTCGCTCCGGTGCTCAAAATGTTGGATTCAAGTAGCTGAGCGTTGGTGAAAACCACTATTTGAGCACCCATTCCAACGTGTAAAACTTGATTTTTCGACTTTGTTTTTATGTCCCGAGTCCATATTTAACCTCTTTAAACATGTTTAAGATTTCGAAATGAAAATTCCTCTAGTTCATAGTCCAATTTCGAATTGTTTGTTTGATATGATTGGCCAATCAAATATGTGCCCGAAGTGGCTTCATGTGACGCCCCCCGAAATCCTAGGGATGTGCGGACCCGAGACTCGAGGTGCATCACTCGCGTTCTATATATTCTAATACCATTATGTTCAAAAATTGATTCAGAAACTAATATATTACAATCGTTCAAACTGAATCCAAAATATTGATGCAATGATCCAACTAAGTACCATAACATGCTATTATATTCCAAGAGTTCCAAATACATTGAGCATCTATCTTAACATTACAATCCATTGAGCTATACAAATTCTAAGTTCAATGGTCCCAAAACGATATGCTAAACCAAAATACAAGAGAGATGTCAAAACCAAAACAAGCTATACAATCCATCATAGGCTCCAATCATTCAATTATTTACAGTTCAAGAACCTACATGTTAGATAGGGTCATGAGTCCACTGACCTAGTAAAACTTATAGCATGCAAATGAGGATAAGAATTTCAAGGAACATGAGCATATTACTAACAACACAGGAATGTGATATGGATAATAATTCAAAATGATCAAGACAATCAATATATACATATATTATCACATTCGAGTCCATAGGCTGAAACAATCTTTTTGGTAGGTCTATCACCCTTATATTTTCAACATAATCATTTCACCTTATCCCTCTAACTCCCGAAGGAGCTTCAATCAATCAAAAAGCACAACTGATGTACGTGCTTAGGGTAGTGCTTCAGAATTCTACCTCCAGAATTCATCCGAACTACCCAACAATCAGGGGCTCGAGGGTCCTAGTCGACAATCCGATATTTTCCAAGTTCGATCCCCAAGAAACCCCACAAGGGCCCACAATCAATCAATTGTATGGCTTAAAATGAAATAGACAATCAATCAATCAATAAGCCGGCAAGACATAACGTTCTAAGGCCAACAATATCAATAGCATTTCAATATGCCAAAACGTATTTAATCAATCAATCAATTCGAAAATTTGACTATGGACTAGAGGGTTTTCATTTCCAAACATGTATTACATTAGAAATATTGGATATGGACTTTACATGACTTAAAATAGGGTTTTGAAACAAGAGAGATCAAATTGGAATCGGAAACGGGCGCTTGGGCGTGCAAACGGGTGCCCGAGTGCCCAAAACTAAGTTTTGGGTCAGTAGCTAGGCGCTGGGGCACCCAAGCTACTAGAAAATATGGCTTTTTGTCCCGAGAGCATGCGCTTGGGCGCTCAATGTTGTGCGCTTGAGCGCCGACTCTCGGGTGAACATTTGATTTTTTGTCTCTTGATTTTCTTCGAATTTTTGATCCAAAAATACATTTTAGGGGTTCTCTTATACGTAATAACATTTATTAAATATCGTTTTGGATTTTGGTTTTGAAATTTTTCAAAAGGCCGTTTTAATGTCAAAAAGTACGATTTTGTCCATATCACCCGTTTTTCAATCGTTCTTAGTTCGTTTCTCCTCTTAGTCCATGGTCCATTATTCAAAACTCAATCGCACACATCAATGTAAGAGTCAAGGAAGATTCATTTAGCATAGGATCTATATATTCAAGGATTTGAGCATGGATAGGCAAGAATAACAAAATAATATCATAGAATCTCATGCTCAGCATATCGATGGCATCAAGTGCTCAATAACTCAAATCATGCTTGATCAAGGAAGGGAAAAACTGAAACACATGCTCATGAAGAGGAGAAGATGCCATAAGTCTTACCTCTAGGAGCATAAATTCGAAAATGTGGTTGATCCAAGCTTATAACCAACACCTATAACCATATAACATACATATGTCAAGCTCCACTTATAACATATCATTAACCATCTTAAGATTCAATCTTAAGCCACTTACCAAATATTGGATGAGAGCTCACACACACAAGAATCCCCTTAAAGCTGAAATCGGTCTATGAGATGAGAAAATGAGATAAGTGAAGTTAAAAATGCCCAAGTGTAGAGTTATGTTTCTACAGAAACAAGTGAGCTTAAGTGATCTATTTATAGAGGGAAAATGGGGTTAATAT
>JACFYI010001461.1:508365-543351 GCA_014898755.1 Handroanthus guayacan | reverse complement strand
TACAGGAATGTGATATGGATAACAATTCAAAACGATCAAGACAATCAATATATAAATATATTATCACATTCGAGTCCATAGGCTAAAACAATCTTTTTGGTAGGTCTATCACCCTTATATTTTCAACATAATCATTTCGTCTTATCCCTTCAACTCCCGAATGAGCTTCAATCAATCAAAAAACACAGCCGACATACATGCTTAGGGTAGTGCTTCAGAATTCTACCTCCAGAATTCATCTGAACTACCCATCAATAAGGGGCTCGAGGGTCCTAGTCGACAATCCGATATTGTCCAAGTTCGGTCCCCAAGAAATCTCACAAGGGCTCACAATCAATCAATCGTATAGCTTAGAACGAAATGGATAATCAATCAATCAATAAGCCAGCAAGCCATAACGTTCTAAGGCTAACAATATCAATAGCATTTCAATAGGCCAAAACGTATTCAATCAATCAATCATTTCGGAAATTCGACCATGGACTAGAGGGTTTTCATTTTGAAACACGTATTATGTTAGAAATATTGGATATGGACTTTACGTGACTTAAAATAGGGTTTTAAAATAAGAGAGATTAAATTTGGAATTGAAAATGGGCGCTTAGGCGCGCAAACAGGCGCCCGAGCGCCCAAGACTAAGTTTTGGGTTAGCAACTGGGTGCTGAGCCACCTAAGCTACTGGAAAATATAGCTTTTTGTCCCGAGAGTGGGCTCTTGGGCGCCCAACGTTGTGCGCTTGAGCGCCGACTCTCGGGTGAAAATCTAATTTTTTGTCTCTTGATTTTCTTCGAATTTTTTATTCAAAAATGCATTTTAGGGGTTCTCTTATACGTAATAACATTTATAAAACATCGTTTCAGATTTTGGTTTTGAAATTTTTTGAAAAGCCATTTTAATGTCGAAAAGTACGATTTTGTCCATATCATCCATTTTTCAATAGTTCTAAGTTTGTTTCTCCTCTTAGTCCACGGTCCATCATTCAAAACTCAATCCCACACATCAATGTAAGAGTCAAGGAAGATTCATTTAGCATGGGATCTACATATTCAAGGATTTGAGCATGGATAAGCAAAAATAACAAAATAACATCATAGAATCTCATGCTCAATATATCGATGGCATCAAGTACTCAATTACTCAAATCATGCTTGATCAAGGAAGGGTAAAACTAAAACACGTGCTCGTAAAGAGGAAAAGATGCTATAAGTCTTACCTCTAGGAGCTTAAATTCAAAAATGTAGTTGATCTAAGCTTATAACCAACACCTATAACCATATAACATACATATGTCAAGCTCTACTTATAACATATCATTAATCATCTTAAGATTCAATCTTAAGCCACTTACCAGGTATTGGATGAGAGTTCACACACACAAGAATCCCCTTAAAGCTGAAATCAGTCTATGAGATGAGGAAATGAGATGAGGGAAGTTAAAAATGCCCAAGTATAAAGTTATGTTTCTGCAGAAACATGTGAGCTTAAGTGATCTATTTATAGAGGGAAAATGGGATTAATATTGCAAGAAACTACAAGTCCAAATCCCTCAAAGCAATTTCCAACTTTTAGGGATAGTGTAGGGTGGTTAGAATATGGATTAGATTGATAGAAAGAAGCAAATCCATCAGAAGGATTTGGCTACTGCGGCTGGCTCCTTTTTCTGCAGAATTCTTTTCCTTTTTCTTTTTTTTTTTTTTAATTTCAAATGTGCTCATTTTTAGTCAAAATTGATGGCTAGGGTTTTGGGCTTCAATTGGGCTTATTTCATGGGCCATTTGGGCTCATTTTTGGGTCGAGAACCGATGAGGAAATGAAACGTGTTTATTCAAAATTAATTTTGAATAAACAAAATGTTTTTTGGTTTTAAAACGATGCTCGATTCTAAAATTAAATAATTTTTGATAAATTGACGATTCTAGAATTTCATTTAGAGAATTCTCGGGTGTTACACTTCATAATTCAAGACATATTTCGATATGTTCAATTTGTTTCAAGCCTGTATGAATGCAAGTTTATTGGGCCCTAGGAATTTTTCGGGGTATCGGATTGACAATCTGAGCCCTTGAAAATTCCTACATGTTGGGTGTAACGACCCAGATTTAGGACTTCCGTCCTTTGACTGAAATCGCTACCTGTGGGAAGGATTTTTAAAAAAATTTTCATTTACAAACTTGATACATAACCTTCATACAAAATCGAACTCATTTTTCACAACTCATCAATCGACCCATGCTCAAATACATATTTATTACAAGCTTTGAAATTCTAATGTTCCTTAAGATATTGAACTCTACAACAATAACATCCTAATACATTATAAGTTCATGGATACATAGTGATACTACAAACTATTATAATTTTTAAAACTCAAGGAACTCTCTAGTTTAAACTTCTCAGTGCAGAATATCAACAATCGCCTATACTCACAATGTTTCCTTCCAATGATTTCTTCCCTTGATTACAACGCTATGTTATCAACATATACAGAAGCGCATTCAAGGAAAATGGAGGCCTCTAATCTCCAAGTTGGGCAAAATTTCAAAAGTTATTTATCTACATATTGTAAAATTTATAAAATAAGTTCAAATGACTTAGTAATGAGTTATGGCCAGGAATAGAAAGGTAGGGTGAAAAGACATATGTATCAAGAGTCAATGATAATAGAAAATTTCAGAAGTCCAATAAAGAAGAGATGAGTTATATAACGAATGCAAAAGTTCAAAAAGTAAGGAATAATTGAAACAATAACCAATTGGAATCAATAACTTAAACAAGGAGCTTAATACCAATGGCAATGAATCAACGAAGCCAATGGCTATAACGATAACGGATTCAAAAGCTATCAGCAACCAATAGATGGACAACAAGTCCATGTCAGGGTTTTAATAAACATTAGCTAGATGTGCTCGAGATTCATCAACAATCTAATGTTGAATTTCATTTTCAATTCAAAACTTCAATTGATAATAATCAAGTCAATTGACGAGCTTAGAAATGATCGATGATCAAGTATGAATACCATAACTGGTTCAACAATTCCTTGATTGATATCCAAGACAAACAATAACTTCAAGAACCAATTATCACATTGACTGAATTAACAAATCATATAGAGAGCCAATGAAGTTCATAGGCAAGTTAAAATGTGCCAAATGATTGTGATGATTTAATAATCAAAGAGAAATGAGTAGCTCAAATATAAGCATAAAACAATTCACACAATTGTATAGCAGAGACTGAACTAGTATTTGGTGGATTTGTTACCCTTATAACTCCAACATACAGATAATCCTTATCCTTCCAAATTTGCTTCCTTGAGTGGCCACCCAAGGAGCACAAATCATAATTAAGGTACAATTATCGCAGCACGATCGATCATGAGTCATAGAGTAATCCTTCAGATACCTATCTCCAGGTTCCTTGGAATTATCCAACAATAGGAAAACCCGACAAAAGACAAGCTGACGATCCGGCACTGCCCTTGCGTTCTCAACTATGGTTCCCAGGGTCCATTAAATGACAAAAGGCTACATGGATAATAACAATCGTCTGAATTAAATAAGCAAAGTTTCAAACAAGGTCCAGACATTTTCAATCAAATCAATACACAAAAGTGTTTCAGGGGTAATGATAATTGTTGGAATAAAATAACCAAAGCTTTAAACGAGGTTCGAACATTATCAATCAATCAATTCGAATTTTTGAAAACAAATAGACCCATCCA
This sequence comes from Handroanthus guayacan, assembly GCA_014898755.1. Classification (NCBI taxonomy): domain Eukaryota; kingdom Viridiplantae; phylum Streptophyta; class Magnoliopsida; order Lamiales; family Bignoniaceae; genus Handroanthus; species Handroanthus guayacan. The sequence goes on along the minus strand of JACFYI010001461.1, from coordinate 539,627 downwards.
CAGGATGTCCTAGAATGAATATCAAATATGGATTCCAGAATAAATAATGATTGTTCAAATTTAATCAAGCAAAGCTCTAAACAATAGGCATAAATGATTGAATCGATTCAAATTCAATACACAATAGATTTGAAGAACAATAGCAATCATCCTAATCAAAGGATCATAGTTTCAAACGAGGTTCGAACATTTTCAATCGGATTGAAGTTTGGACACGTAAACTGTAACGTCCCGGGATCCTAGAGCATCCGCCCCTAGGTTTGAAACGCTACTCAACGAAAACGGAACTAACTAAAATCACAACAATAAAATTCATAGCCTTTTTTTAAATAAACGCTGGAGCTTAACTTGATTACAAGCCAAAACTTTCTATAATACAACTTAAAATCCTAGATTACAGTCCAATTATGTATAGAATTCTCAACATATCTCAATTGAAACAAAATACAATACCAAGACTAAATATTATACAAACATTCTAATATAAAGCTCTCAAACTTCAAATGCTCCGGGAGTTAATTTCCTACATGGAAAAGGATGGAATCATGAGTCCACTAACCCAGTAAAATCATGGCATCAGCGAAGAGTACAAGATTTAAATAAGAGTTGAAGCAAGAACACCATGAATGTGATATCAAATTAGAATATAAACGAATAACGAATCATTCAGAACGAACAATACAAACGGACAACTTATAAACTTGATCACATTCATGTTAAAACATATAAGGCCGAAACAAGTATTTGGTGAATCTGTCACACTTATAACTTCAACATATGCATATATCCTTATCCTTCCACTTACTTCTCCGGGGTAATTGCCCACGGAGTGTCAAACAAACTCGAGACACAGCTGCCGTAGCGCGATCAACCGCAAGTCTCAGGAATAGTTCTTTGGAATCCTACCTCCAGGCCCCTCCAAACTACCCAACGGACAGGAATTTCCAGGGGTTTTGACCGTCGACCCGATATTGCCCAATCAATTCCCTTGAAGATTCCCAGGGCCCAACCTATCAAACATTCGTATAGGTTCAAAACAAACAGAACATATCCAAACAAATCAAACAACACTTTGAGCTCAATCATTTCAAACGAATGGACTATGGACATATAAGATGATATTTTCAAAAATATTTCAAAAGAATATTCTATGGTTATTTCAACGGTATTTTGAAAATATTTCAAAAGCATGCACAACGGACATATCAAGCTATATTTCCAAAATCTTTCAAAAGATATAAATAAATTGCATTATATTTTTGAAGTCATTTTCAAAAAATGAACAAATTTTTCAAATAAATAAATCAGAGTTGTGAAAACTATAAACAATACTTTTAAAAATATTTTAATGGAATAAAATCATTTAGAGATATTGTGAAAATATTTTAGAGAGGTGAAATCCATTTGGTATTTTGAAAACATTTCAAGGGAAATGAAACATAACCGACATTTGAAAGATATTTTCGAGGAGTAAAAATAACTAAAATACTTTGAAAATAATTTTAAAGCATAAAACTACAGATGATATTTTTAAAACGTTTCAAAAGTGGATTTTATGAGGCAAAAGGGAGTTAAAATCATGAAAAAAGATTCAAGAATAAATCAAACATAAATATTTTATAAAACAAGTTAAGCGAGTCCATGATTCCATTTTTCCAACATGACAATACGTATTCGATCATATCCAAAAATTATCAAATACTAAGTTATCAAATCATTAATCAAGAAAAAGAAATGACCACAATCATATCCGAATGTCCATAATAGTCATCAAACAAGATAAGGAGTCCATGACAATCCAACAAGAACTAACAATAATGAATTCAAACTCATGTTCATTGCAAGCGAAACAAGAGAATGAAATCATGATACAAAAGATTCCATTATTAATGAGTATAATGGATAGCCATAATTCTTACCTCTAGTCCTTAAGCTTTAAGTTCCAAGATGATATTGAGATTGTCTAATACTTGGAGCTAATTTGGCCTATAAACATCAAGATCAATTAAGTACTAGACCACATTTCTATACCTTATAAAATTTACGATTCAATTCCGGCAGTAAATTTCCCGACCATTTTAAAAATATATCCCATGAGCTAAAATTGATGATTTCATTCTATGACTATCTAAACTCGACAAGCTTTCCAATGGTTATTTTATATTGAAAATATGATAAGCGGTTTATTAGTTATAAATTTTTAAAGTTGACCGATGGTTCCACCATAACCAAAGTTGGTTTGACGTGTTTGGTTTTAAAGAATTTTCTAGGCAGATTCCTTAATAGATTTCAAGTTGATTCTACCATCATCTACACTTAATAAAGTTTCTAAAGAATATTTTTGGGGATGATTTGGTAAAGAAAAACTTGGTTTTCAATGATTTGAAGTTGGAAGATGTTTTGGAGCATGCCTCACTAAGTATCCTACTCCTCGGCTAAACTGGCAAGTTCCAATCAAATGGTGTTTTTGGTATTTTTCTTTTACAAATTCGGGTGATTCTTGATTCCAACGATAACTACACTCAATGAAGTTTCAAATGGTACAAATTGTGGATTTTTTTGGGTATGTAGAAGTTCGGTTATGAATTTTTGAAATTAGGGTTAAGATAGAAGCATCCTCTGTTTTGGCCGAAAGGGTAGATTTGATTCAAATGCATTTTTCTACCATTTTTCTCTATTTTTTTGGGTGTTTCTTGGTTCGAAAATCATCTAGACTTGAATAGGTTTCTAACGGTATCTTACATGAAATTTTTGGAGTAGTATAAGTGGTGTTTTCAATTTTTTGAAGTAAAGTGAGTGTTTTGCCCAAGGTACCCAAGAGCAACCATGTGCTCAAACTTCATTTAATTCAAGAAATCATTCAACCACTTAGTCTAAATGATGATCCACTAAATTTCTTATAACCCTAAGGTCAGATTTATGGTTCCATAATCATAAGCTAGGTCATGCTCCATCAACAACAACATGAGAGTTAATCAAGTAGTTCATTAAGAACAAGTTCATAACAATCAAACATACTAACAAGCATACTATCTATAAATCTTTCAAGAAATTGGAACCATGATCAAAACTTGAAGAACATGAGGATGAAGTATCATGATCCTTACTTTTCCTTGCTTATCAAACTTGAAATTTTTAAGGTTTTTTTCAAGATCTTCCTACAGATCCTAATATCAAAGAAGAAACCTCTTAGGTTTCACTTAAACTAGCAATTTAACCATTGAAATCTTAATCAAATCTTATCAAACCTGAGGATTTGTGTAAGTGGTGATGTCCCCCTACAATTCCCCTTTTGATTGCTTGTTGAAATTAAGAAGAAAATTGGAAGGAAAATGGAAGAAAGTGGAGCTACACATACACAAGTTATTCGGCAGCTATGGTGAAGAAATGGCTGAAGTTCTTTTCTCTTCTTTCTTTCTCTATCTTTTTCTTTATGTATATACACTTTTTAGAGTATATACCAGTGTATTGTACAAGAGACCATACTTGATAATTTTGTAAATACATTAAACTTGTTAATAATATTGTTGGACGACAATTAAACGGATAATGAATCATTCAAAACGAACAATACAAACGAACAACTTATAAACTTGATCACATTCATGTCAAAACATATAAGGTCGAAGAAAGTATTTGGTGGATCTGTCACCCTTATAACTTTAACATATACATATATCCTTATCCCTCCACTTACTTCTCCAGGATAATTGCCCACGGAGTGTCAAACAAACTAGAGATACAGCCGTCGCAGCACGGTCGACTACGAGTCTCAGGAATAGTTCTTTGGAATCCTACCTCCAAGATCTCTCCAAACTACCCAACAGATAGGAATTTCCATGGCTTTCGATCGTTGATCCAATATCCCCCAATCAATTTCCCTGAAGATTCCCAGGGTCCAATGTATCAAACATTCATTTAGGTTCAGAACAAACGGAACATATCCAAATATATCAAACAATACTTTGAGCTCAATCATTTCAAACGAATGGACTATGGACATATCAGATGATATTTTTAAAAATATTTCAAAAGAATATTCTATGGTCATTTCAACGGTATTTTGAAAATATTTCGAAGCATGCACAACGGATATATCAAGCAATATTTCCAAAAGCTTTCAAAAGATAGAAATAAATCGCATTATATTTTTGAAGTTATTTTCAAAAAATGAACAAATTTTTCAAATAAATGAATCATAGTTGTAAAAACTATAAACAATACTTTTAAAAACTTTTTAATGGAATAAAATCTTTTAGCGATATTTTGAAAATATTTTAGAGAAGTGAAATCCATGAGGTATTTTGAAAACATTTCAAGGAAAATGAAACATAACTGATATTTGAAAGATATTTTCGAGGAGTGAAAATAACTAAAATACTTTGAAAATATTTTTAAAGCATAAAACTATGGACGATATTTTTGAAACGTTTCAAAATTGGATTTTACGAGGCAAAATGGAGTTAAAATTAAGAAAAAAGATTCAAGAATAAATCAAGCATATATATTTTATAAAACAAGTCAAGCGAGTCCATGATTCCATTTTTCCAACATGACAATACGTATTCGATCATATCCAAAAATTATCAAATCATTGATCAAGGAAAAGAAATGACCATAATCATATCCGAATGTCCGTAATAGTCATCACAAGATAAGGAGTCCATGATAATCCAACAAGAAATAAAAACAACGATGTAACACCCGAGAATTTCCTAAATCAAAATTTTGAATCATCGATTTATCGAAAATTTATTTAATTTCAAAATCAAACGTCGTTTTACAACCAAAACACGTTTTGTGTATTCGAAAAATTTTCAAGCAAACACGTGTTATTTTCTCGTTGTGTTTCGACCCAAAAACGAGCCCAAAAGCCCAATTTTCAAGCCTAAAATTATAGCCCAATATCTAGCCATTATTGTTGACCAAAGTAAACACATTTGAAATTAAAAAATAAAATAAAATAAAAGAAAAAGAAGCTGGAATCGGCCACCAGCGGCAGCAGTAGCTCCAACAACCCTCTGGATAGGATTTTAATCCCATCCATCCATCTCCTAATGTCCATCAATCTAGCAAGAGTTGATCTATTTATTTTTAGGGGCTTGGACTTAAAGGTTCTCTCATTTTTGACCCCATCTTCTCTCTATAAATAGACCTCATTGTTAGACAAAATTCTTTGCAGAAAACTTAACCACCACATCTCAAAACATTTGGGCATTTTGAACTCCACTTGCATCATTTTCTCTTCTCAAAACCGATTTCAACAAAAGGGGGATTCTAATGGTGTATTCTCTTCCTAAACTCTTGTTAAGTGACTTTAGACTTGTGATTTAAGAATGATTATGTGATGGTTAATGGTATGTCATATAGAGCTTGACAGGAATATATATGTGGTTATAGATATTTGAGGATTAAGCTTGGATCACTTGCTTTTACACAAAGATTAAGCTACAAGAGGTAAGACTTATGGCTTCTTCTTCCTCATGAGCATATGTTTCTAGCTTTTTATTGAACAATCGAGCATGTTACGGGTTCTTGATTATGTGATGTTCTTTGATGTGTTGAGCATGTGAACTCATGTTGTTGCTTGTTATCCTTGCTATTCCATATTCAAATTCTTGAATATGAAACAATCCGAAGCTTATTGAATTGTCTAGAACTCTTTTTCAATGCTTTGGATTGAACTTGAACAGTGGACCATGGACTGAGGGGGTAAATGAACTAAGAATGATTAAAAACAAGAGATACGGACAAAACCGTATTTTTTTACGTTAAAAATGATCTTTCAAAAAATTTCAAAACCAAAATCCAAAACAATGCTTTATAAATGTTTTTATGCATAAGAGAACCTCAAAAATATATTTTTGGATCAAAAATTCGAAGAAAATCAAAAGACGAAAAATCAAATTTTCACCCGAGAGTCAACGCTCAAGCGCGCAACGTTGGGTAGCCAAGCGCCCAACTGGGCACCCAACTGCCCACTTTCGGTAAAAGCAAATATTTTTCCAGTAGTTTGGGTGCTTAAGCGCCCAGCTTTGGCCCAAAAATTGTGTTTTGGGCGCTCAGGCGCCCGTTTGCGTGCCCAAGCGCCTATTTTCGTTCCCACTTAATTTTATAACCCTTATTTCATATCAAAACAAGTCTATATCCGATCTTATAAATGTAACACAAGTTTTGAAACAAAAACCATCTAGTCCATAGTTGAATTTTCAAAATAATCGAGTGATACGTTGGCCTAATTAAATGTTATTTGATAATTGATGGCCTATAAACGTTATGCCTTATCGGCTTTATTGATCAATTGAATGTCCATTTGTTTCTAAGCTTATATGATTTCATATCAAAACAAGTCCATATTCGATCTTATTAACGTAACACGAGTTTTGAAATGAAAATCCTCTAGTCCATAGTCGAATTTTCGAAATAATTGAGTGATACGTTGGCCTAATTAAATGTTATTTGATAATTGATGGCCTATAAACGTTATGCCTTATTGGCTTTATTGATCAATTGAATGTCCATTTGTTTCTAAGCCTATACGATTGATTGATTGTGGGCCCTTGTGAGGTTTTCTTGGGGACCGAACTTAGGCAATATCGGATTGTCGACTAGGATCCTCGAACCCCTAATTGTTGGGTAGTTTGGATGAATTCTGGAGGTAGAATTCTGAAGAACTACCTAAAGTACATATGTCGGCTGTGCTTTTTGATTGATTGAGCTTGTACATTTATATTCTTGTTGATATGTTGGTATTCCATGGCTCAATACTTGCGATCCTTGTTGTAACCATGATTATCCTTGAAAATGTGTTGATATGTTTGCCTAAAAATCTTGGACCTTGGACTATTAAAAATCTTGGACCTTGGACTATGTTTGGATTCTTGGGACAAAAATGAAAGAAGTAAACATTATGGACTTGAACATGTGATTTGTGAACTTGAGTGTTGTATTCCAATAATTTATAAAATGGACTTGGGAAATTATGAAATTCAAAAGTTTATGTGTATAAAAGAACCCTAAACAATGTTTGGATAAAAAATTCAAAGAAAATCAAAAGACGAAAAATTGCATTTCCAACCAAGAGTGAGCGCCTGAGCGCCCAAGTTGGCGCTTAAGCGCCACTCTAGCGCTCAAAACATCGATTTTTCTAGTAGGTTGAGCGCCCCAGCGCCTAGCTTCTGGCCAAAAAATTTTGTTAGGGTGCTCGAGCGCCCAAGCGCCCATCTTATCTCAAAATCCTAACATTTTGATTTCGTTTTTCAATTATAAACCTATATATCCCTCTTTAAAACATTTTATGACTTGAAAATAAGTTTTCCTAAGTCCGAAGTTTAAAAAGAATTCACTTATTAAGTTTATTTTATTTTTCCATTTCTATTAATATCAAATCTTTAAATGTGTTTATAAATTATTCTGTTAAACTATTTTGAGTTTCGTAATGGTTTTTATGTCCAAAATCCAACTCGAATCATTAGCTTTCATGATTGTCCGAAATTCTTGTTTTCTCGATCAAAATTATAAACTGGGCCTTCTAGCGCCCAATTTAGTTCTCAAGTTTTATGTTTTGAAATTAATTTGCCAAACCAAGTCCATAATTCGCTCCTTTAAAATGATTTAAGGTTTCAAATAAATTTCCTCAGTTCACGGTCCAATCGGAATCATTTGATAAATCTCTTGATCACATGAATTCGTTTCTCGATATGACTTGATGTCTAACCATGATCTGTCTTTTTTGAAATTCATGCCTTATGTGGCTATCCGTTTGACTATGTTCTGTCTTTTCTTAAATTCATGCCCTGTGTGGCTATTCGTTCAAATATGTTCTGTCTTTTTTGAAACTCATGCCTTGCGTGGCTATCCGATCGAATACGTTTTGTTTTTTCTGAAATTCATGCCCTATGCGGCTATCTATTTGAATATGTTCCGTCTTTTCTGAAATTCATGCCCTATGTGGCAATCCGTTCGAATATATTTTATCTTTTCTGATATTTATACCCGATGTGGCCATTCGTTCCAAAATATTCTATTGATCTGAAACTCATGCCTGACGAGGCTGCTATTCGGATATGATCCGTTTGTTCTGAAAACCGCGCCTGACGGGGCCATATGATTGAATGTCCTGTTTATTCCAAGCCTGAATGACTGAATGAATATTGGGCCCTGGGGGTTTCTTGGGTACCAGATTTGGGCAGTGTTGGATTGACGATCAGGACCCTTGGAAATTCCTGAATGTTATAGGTAGTTCGAATGAACTATCGAGATAGGGTTCTGAATGGCTACTCTGAGCACGCGATCGACCGTGCTTTAAAGTATATGTGTACTGCTCGAGTGGCCACTCGAGTTAGCAATTTGGAGGGATAAGGTTATATGAATGTTTGGGAGTGATAAGGGTGACAGACCTACCAAACTGCTTCATTCAGCCTTAAACGTTTATTGACATGAATGTGAAACTGTTTATAAGATAATGTTTGAAATGACCGTTCTGAATGTTTTGAGAGCTTATTTGAAAACACATTCATGTTTTGTTCTCCGTATCACATTCGTTAAAATCTTGCACCCCTTTAGCCTTACATGGTTGAGAACCTGAATGTATTAATCATTCGCAAAACTAGTTTTGAAAGTTCTAATTTGATAATCATTATCACTTTCAAGGTCTGTTCTTGCCACACTTTTGTACTCTTCATCCTATGCCATGAGCCCTACTGGGTCAGTGGACTTATGATTTCATTATCAATGTATAGGAACTAAATTGCAGGATGCACCTGAAAGCTCTTAAACGTTACCTTAGCACTTTGGATTGATTTGGTCATTGTATATGTAATTTATAAGTCTGAAACAAGTTTAAGGTTAGCTTGAATGTACCATTTGTAAGCATTAGTGTGATTAGCCAAGTGGAACTTGTGCGACACTTTAGAAGTGATTGGTTTGTATTTGTGAATCTTATGATGTAAATTGGAAAAATCCGGCTTGCAAATCTTGGATTATTTTGGGATATTAAGCAATGAATGAAATTTGAATTTTCTGTTTATGGGTTTTAGTCCGTTTCGATCGAGAGTAATGTTCTAGATCATGGGGCGGAATGCTACCATGACCAGAGGCATTACAATTTCTCTCATTTAATATTTAATTAGGAAAATTTTTGGGTTGTTACGCTTTCCCCTCCAAAAAAGAATTTGATCTCCAAATTTGTATTTCTACTCAAATAGATGGGGATATCTTTTTTATTTCTATATCCTTGGTCCTAACAATCTAGGGCCCTTATGGTTTACTTTTCATACAAGAAATCATTTCAAGTAGACGCATTCTCATGCCTCATGATACTTAAAGAATTCAGATAGTAGGTTTAGCCTATTTACTACTAAATAGTAATTTTGACAAACTTAAAAGATCTAGAGGTCAACATCCCCCTTAGCTTTATTCTAAGGTTTATTGATTAAGTAGATCAGAAATCCTTGTCCTCTTTTTTCTATGATCTCTCGGACTCTTATAGCTGAAATGGTAGTTAAACCATTACTTCTGAAATTGCTGGTAGTATTAATTCTGATCCTAGTACCTCATTTAACTATTTTTCACAAATAGTTTACTATTCCCTATTGTTATCATAGCCAATCCGTTCCTGATTTTCTATGTTCTGGGTAGTTTGAATACCTAACACACGTCTCATAACAATCCTACCTCAAGGTATGACCTCAAAAGACGTTCTCATGTACTCAACGATTAAACCCATTCGTTATGCCATTGGTATACAGAGTTCGTTACCCTTAGATCACACAAAGCCTTACACAAAGGTATTTGGATTAGGATTGTACCTTTTACTGCTTGTGTATTGTCCGTTCCCTTTTTCCTATTAAGGCATATGTCCTTGCTTTCACTTGCGATTTCTCAAATAATCGTTTGTCATATGTTGAAGACTTCCGCAAGATAAGCATCTTCCTTGTTTTTTCCAGTACTTATCTTTAGTATGAGAGGCGCCCCACAAAAATCATAATTTTTCCTCCCTACGGTATTAACAGCCTTATCCTTATTAGCAGTTGATGACTTCTTTGTCATCATCTTGGGTTTCTTTCCATAGAAATCCTTTTTCCTTTTGTCTTGGTTGGACTTACCAGACCATTTGTCTTGTTTTCTTCTTGTTAATTTTTCACAGTTCTTGAAATTTTGTTTCCAACTCCATTGCCCTCTCCACAACTGAATCATAACTAGAGAGGTTGCATATATCCAATGCGTGCCTTATATTAGGCTCTAGTCCCTCAATAAATATCTTGGTTCTTCTTACCTCATCTGCCAATACATGCGGAGCATATTGAATTATATCCAGCTTGATATTCAGGCACCGTTTGGGATCCTTGGATCAAATTCATAAGTTCTCTCTCTCTCTCTCTCTCTCTCTCTCTCTCTCTCTCTCTCTCTTATGTCCTTGACAACTTGAGGGACAAATGAATTCTACTTTGAATTCTAACCAAGTTTGTTCAATTCCATTCCGTTCCCACCGTTGCTCCACAACACGCCACCAGTTATCTGCTACATCTTCCAAAAAGAAGGTAGCATGTCTTACTTGCAATTCTTCCAGGTATTTAAGTACTCAGAAGATTTTCTCAATCTTCCTTACCCAAGACTCTGCTTTCTGGTCATCAGGTTCACCCCTGAATGTTGGTGGGTTAAGTTTCAAAAATCGGGATAATAAATTATTTCGAAATTTTCTCATTCCCACGCCCCTGATTGGTCTTCTGTCGGCCTTGGTTTATAATTTCCTGTAACAAGGTAAAAAGTCAATCTATTGTCGGTTCATTTTTTGCAGGGGTTGTTGGCTCACGTGGTTCCTCTCGAGGTAAGTTATCTGCCACGCCATTTCGGGTTTTGGTGTAGGAATTTTCTCAAATAACACATGCCCTGGTCTATCCTGCTTTTTAGAGGGTTCTGTGTTTGAGGCACTTTCTTTTGTTGCCATAGCTATCTGAAATTGACAACCAAACTTCACTTTGCACCATTCCAGTGTCTACTTTTGTTATGAAATACCAAAATTATCATAACACATCATAATGTGATACCAAAATTGGACTAAGCAATATGGCAAAAGTTGCATTGTTCATTTACCCACATCATCACTTAAAATAATTCAATCAGCATTTTTATATCTATATCACGCTCCTAGGGTCAAACGATTAGCACATAAATATAACGGTTCACAAATTGGCAGGCCTCCCAATTGCGATCTGATATATTTAAGCACTACTCATTATACCAAAGGATCATAACTTAATGTGGTTAATTTCTATGATACATTCCCAATGAAAATTCCTATCCCAAGGATCTTTTTCTGGCATAGCTCGGATTTCCTTTCCAAGGAAAAACCCAAGCTCTGATACCACCTTTAACAACCTAGATCTAGGATTTCTATCTCTAGACCGAAATCGCTACCTGTGGGGAGGGCTTTTAAAAAATTTCTCGTTTACAAACTTGATACATAACCTTCGTACAAAATTGAAGTCATTTTCCACAACACATCAATCGACCCATGCTCAAATACATATTTATTACATGCTTTGAAATTCTAGTATTCCATGAGATATTGAACTCTGCAATAATAACGTCTTGATATATCATAAGTTCATGGATATATAGTGACACTACAAACTATTATAATTTTCAAAACTCAGGAAAATCTCTGTTTAAACTTCTCAGTGCAGAATATCAACAATCACCTATACTCACAATGTTTCCTTCCAATGATTACAACGCTATGTTGTCAACTTATACAGAAGCGCATTCAAGGAAAATAGAAGCCTCTAATCTCCAAGTTGGGCAAAATTTCCAAAGTTATTTACCTACATATTGTAAAGTTTATAAAATAAGTTCGAATGACTCAGTAATGAGTTATGGCCAAGAATAGAAAGGTAAGGTGAAAGGACATATGTATCAAGAGTCGATGACAATAGAAAATTTCAAAAGTCCAATAAAGAAGAGATGAGTTGTATAACGAATGCAGAAGTTCAATAGATAAGGACTCGCTGAAACAATAACCAATTGGAATCAATAACTTAAACAAGGAGCTTAATACTAATGGCAATGAATCAACGGACCCAATGGCTATACCGATAACGGATTCAAAAGCTATCAGCAACCAATAAATAGACAACAAGTCCGAGTCAGGGTTTTAATAAATATTAGCTAGATGTGCTCAAGATTCATCAACAACCTAATGCTGAATTTCATTTCCAATTCAGAATTTCATCGATAATAATCAAGTCAATTGACAGGCTTAGAAAGGATCGATGATCAAGTATGAATGGCATAATCGGTTCAGCAATTCATTGATTGATATCCAAGACAGACAATAACTTCAAGAGCCAATTATCACATAGACCGAATTAACAAATCATATAGAGAGCCAATGAAGTTCATAGACGAGTTAAAATATGTCAAATGATTGTGATGATTCAATAATCAAACAGAGACAAGTAGCTCAAACATGAGTGTAAAGTAATTCACATAATCGTATAACAGAGGCTGAACTAGTATTAGGTGGATCTGTCACCCTTATAACTCCAACATACACATAATCTTTATCCCTCCAAATTTGCTTTCTCAACTGGCCACCCGAGGAGCACCGATCAAAATTAAGGCACAGTCATCGCAACACGATCGACCACAAGCCTTAGAGTAATCCCTTAGATACCTACCTCCAGGTTCCTTGGAATTACCTAACAATAGGGAAACCAGGCAAAAGACAAAATGGGAAAACCCGGCAGGAGATGACCTGATGGTCTAGCACTGCCCTCGCGTTCTCAACGGTGGTTTCGAGGGCCCATTAAATGAGAGTAATACACAAAAGGCTACGTGGATAATAACAGTCATCTGAATTAAATAAGCAAAGTTTCAAATGAGGTCCGAGCGTTGTCAATCAAATCAATACACAAAAATATTTCAAGGGTATTAATAATTGTTCGAATAAAATAAGCAAAGTTTCAAATGAGGTTCAAACATTATCAATCAATCAATTCGAATTTTTGGAAACAAATAAACCCATCCATAGAATATCATAGAATAAATATCAGTTAATAGGTTCCAGAATGAATAATGATTGTTCAATTTTAATCAAGCGAAGCTCTAAACAATCGATTTGTTTCAAATCCAACACATAATAAGTTTGAAGAACAATAGTAATCATCTGAATCAAATGATCATAGTTTCAAATGAGGTTCAAATATTTTCAATCGGATTGGATTTTGAACACATAAACATATATTTGGATTTAGGAGAGCCTATCGGAGTGATATATGGACTTAAAATAACAAAAAGAGGTCAAAAATTGGAAATATAGGTTTGTTCTGGGCACATCCACGGACAAAAACAAGCACGGACGCGAAAAAATAGCTCGAGGCTACTGCCCCAGGCACGGTCGAGCTCGACGAACAGTAATCGTGAATAGTAATTTTTTTTTTAATCCTAATGGTGGCAGACCTCTAAATGTAAAAAAAATTAGACTTAGTTTGTTATGCTCATCATCAAGATTTTAAATTTGCAAGTTTTGGAAGAAATTTTGCAAAAATACCAAATTTTGTGCTCTTAGATTGTCAAAGTATTCAAAGCCTTATTTGTCCACAATCTGAACTCCAATAATTCTCCAACATAATCAAAAAATCAATAATTCATAGCAAGAATAAAGATCACACAAGTAAAAGTGTCCAAAATTTCTCAAACTAGGAAATCAAACAAGAGTGTCCATTTTCAACCAATAGATGATTTCAAAGCTCAAAGATCATTCCATAGCATAGAAACAAAGAAGGGATAGCTATAATCCTTACCTCAATTCTTTGATCACAATATGCTTCTAAATTTCCAAATATGCTTCAAGCAAATAACCTAATCAATGAATATCAAAACCTCCCCGTTAAACATATTTCCAAGAACGGCAGTCTATACTCTAAAAATTTGATGACAAAGTTTCTAATAGTTCAAGGTGAAATTTGCTTTCATAATTATTTTAACTCCATGAACTTTCTAACGGTGGCTTTTAATTGATGATCCAACAATCGGATCTTCATTTATTCCTACTCGAACTTTCTTCTTTTGTAACTTTCCCTGTTCCTCAGCAGACCTAACACGTTCTCTTCCATCAATATTTTTGATCACTTTTTTTCATGTTTTTGAGTGATTCTTGTTTCTAGCATTATTTATACTCAATAAAGTTTCTAACGGTATATTATATAGTCCTATTTGATGAGATTAAGTTGGGTTTTGAAGCTTTGAAAATTGAAGGTGAAGTAGGGGCAATAGTAGATCCAAGAACAAAGCTCTTATGTTTGTGTTAAAATTCAATTCTAAATTTTTAAGATTCAATACTTCTATCACAAATCTATATATTACTCTAGGTAAATCATCAAAATTCCAAATCAATCAACATAATAGATTTCACGGAATCATATATCAAGGGTAGAGATTTCAACAAGAGTAGTGTCCAATTTCCTTTTAATACAAGGATTTCATATCATCACAAATTAAGAATTTACAATAAACATCGAGGGTTTTAATCAAAGACTATGCTAGTAATATGGAATCAAAGAAGAAAGGAAGCCATAATTCCTTACCTCTTAGCTATATCCAAAGGTGAGAGCAACTCCTCCAAAATTAATCAAGTTCTCTTCATTTTTAAATTTTTGTAGTATATAATGTGTAGTGTTCAATTGTGTAGTAGGTTGAATTTTGGGCCAAAATAATGCATATGATAATTTTTTAGTGCAAGAAAAAAAATTTCATAAGTGATAAAATATTTTTGAATGAGAGCGAAGTCTCAAATCGGTGGAAAAATGCCAACCGATTGAAGTTTCTCTCAAAAATATTATAAAACGTTTACCGATTGAAAGTGATGAATTCAAATTTAATTAAGAAAATTTCTCTAATTTTAATATTTAATTAGGAAAATTTTCAGGTTGTTATACTCTCCCCTCCTAAAAAGAATCTAGTTCCCAAATTCACATTTCTACTCAAATAGATGGGGATATCTTTTCGATTTCTATATCCTTGGTCCTAACAATCTAGGGCCCCTATGGTTTACTTTTCATACAAGAAATCATTTCAAATAGGCGCATTCTCGTGACTTATGATACTTAAAGAATACGGACATTAGGTTTAGCCTATTTACTACTAAATAGTATATTTGACAAACTTAAAAGGTCTAGATGTCAACTTCCCACTTAGCCTTATTCTAAGGTTTATTGATTAAGTAGATCAGAAATCCTCGTCCTCTTTTATCTATGATCTCTCTGGCTCCTATAGCCAAAATGGTAGTTAAACCATTACTTCTAAAATTGCTAGTAGTGTTAGTTCTCATCTTAGTACCTCATTTAACTATTTTCACAAATAGTTTATTATACCCTAATGTTATCATAACCAATCCATTCCTGATTTTCTATGTTCTAGGTAGTCGGAGTGCCTAACACACATCTCATAACAATCCTACCTCAAGGTATGAATCTCAAAAGACATTCTCATGTACTCAATGATTAAACCCATTCGTTATCCCATTGGTATAAAGAGTTTGTTACCCTTAGATCACATAAAACCTTACACAAAAGTGTTCGGACTAGGATCCTACCTTTTACTGCTTGTGTATTGTCCGTTCCCTTTTTGCCTATTAAGGCATATGTCCTTGCTTTGACTTGTGATTTCTCAGATTCTCTTTTGTCATATGATGAAGACTTCCGCAAGATAAGCATCTTCCTTGCTTTTTCCAGCACTTATCTTCAGTATGAGAAGTGCTCCCACAAAAATCACAATTTCTCCTCCCTCCAGTATTAGGAGCCTTGTCCTTATCAGCAGTTGTTGAATTTCTTGTCATCATCTTGGGTTTCTTTCCATAGAAATCATTTTTCCTTTTGTCTTGGTTAGACTTTCCCGACCATTTATCTTTTTTTCTTTTTGTCAATTTTTCGAAGTTCTTGAAATTTCGTTTCCAACTCCATTGCCTTCTCCACAACCGAATCATAACTGGAGAGATTGCATATAGCCAATGTGCACCTTAAATCAAGCTTTAGTCCCTCAATAAACTTCTTGGTTCTTTTTACCTTATCTGCCAATACATGCAGAGCGTATTGAATCAATCTATTATATTCAGCTTCATATTCAGGTACCGTTTGGGATCCTTGGCTCAAATTCATGAATTTCCTCTCTCTTATGTCCTTGACAATTTGAGGGACAAATTTTTTCATGAATTCTAACTGAGTCCATTCAATTCTATTTTATTCCCACCGTTGCTCCATAACACACCACCAATTATCTGCTACATCCTCCAAAAGGAAGGTAGCATGTCTTACTTGCAATTCTTCAAAGTAGTTAAGTACTCAGAAGATTTTCTCAATCTTCCTTACCCAAAACTCTACTTTCTAGTCGTTAGGTTCACCCTTGAACCTTGGTAGGTTAAGTTTTAAAAATCGGGATAACAACTTATCCTTGAAATTCTCCTCATTCTCACGCCCCTGATTAGTCTGTTGTCGGCTTTAGTTTACAGTTTCCTGTAACGAGGTAAAAAGTCGATCTATTGTCGGTTCATATCTTGCAAGGGGTGTTGGCTCACGTGGTTCCTCTTGAGGTAAGTTATCTTTCACGTCATTTAGGGTTTCGGGTGTAGGAATTTTCTCAAATAACACATGCCCCGATTTATCCTGCTTTCTAGAGTGTTCTGTGTTTGAGGTACTTCCTCTTGTTGCCATAGGTATCTGAAATTGACAAATAAACTTCGCTTAGCACCATTCCAATGTCTACTTTTGTTATGAAATACCAAAATTTTCATAACACATCATAACATGATACCAAAATTGGACTAAGCAATATGGCAAAAGTTGCACTGTTCATTTATCCACATCATCACTTAAAACATTTCAATCAACATTTTCATATCTATATCATGGTTCTAGGGTCGAACAATCAACACATAAATATAATGGTTCACAAATTGGTAGGCCTCCTAATTGCAATACGCTATATTTAAACATTACTCATTATACCAAAGAATCATAACTTAATGTGGTTAATTCCTATGATACATTCTCAATCAAAATTCTTATCCCAAAGTTCTTTTTCCGGCATAGCTCAGATTTTCTTTCCAAGAAAAACCAAAGCTCTGATATCACTTGTAACGACCCAGATATGGGACTTCCATCCCTAGACCAAAATCGCTACCTGTGGGGAGGGTTTTTAAAAAATTTCTCATTTACAAACTTGATATATAATCTTTATACAAAATTGAACTCATTTTCCACAACTCATCAATTGACCCATGCACAAATACATATTGATTACAAGCCTTAGAATTCTAATATTCCATAAGATATTGAATTCTACAATAATAACATACTGATACATCTAGTGATACTACAAACTATTGCAATTTTCAAAACTCAGGGAAATCTCTAGTTTAAACTTCTCAGTGTAGAATATCAACAATTGCCAATGTTTCCTTCCAATCATTTCTTCCCTTGATTACAATGCTATGTCCTCTACATATACAGAAGCACATTCAAGAAAAATGGAAGCCTCTGATCTCCAAGCTAGGAAAAATTCTAGAAATTATTTCCTTACACATTGTAAAATTTATAAAATAAGTTTGAATGACTTAGTAAGGAGTTTTGGCCAGGAATAGAACGATAAAGTGAAAGAACATATGTATCAAGAGTCGATGACAATAAAATTTTTTAGAAGTCCAATAAACGAGAGATGAGTTATACAATGAATGCAGAAGTTCAATAGATAACGACAAATTGAAACAATAACCAATTGGAATCAATAACTTAAACAAGGAGTTTAATACCAATAGCAATGAATCAACGGAACCAATGGCTATAACGATAACAGATTCAAAAGCTATCAACAATCAAAAGATAGACAACAAGTCCGAGTCAGGGTTTTAATAAATATTAGCTAGATGTGCTCAAGATTAATTAACAATCTAATGCTAAATTTTATTTCCAATTCAGAACTTCAATCAATAATAATCAAGTCAATTGATGGGCTCAAAAAGGATCTATGATCAAGTATGAGTAGCATAACCGGTTCAGCAATTCATTGACTGATATCCAAGACAAACAATAAATTCAAGAACCGATTATCACATAGACCGAATTAACAAATCTTATAGAGAGCCAATAAAGTTCATGAGCAAGTTAAAATATGCCAAACGATTGTGATGATTCAATAATTGAATAGAAACGAGTAGCTCAAATATGAGCATAAAATAATTCACACAATCGTATAGCAAAGGCTGAACTACTATTTAGTGGATTTGTCACATTTATAATTCCAACATACACATAAACCTTATCCTTTCAAATTTGCTTCTTCGAGTGGTCATCTGAGGAACACTAATCATAATTAAGGCACAGTCGACCATGAGTTTACTCAGATACCTACCTCCAGGTTCCTTGGAATTACCCAACAATAAAAAAACCTGACAAAAAATGAGCTGATGGTCCAGCACCGCCCTTGCGTTCTCATGGTTGTTCCCAGGGCTCATTAAATGAGGGTAATACACAAAAGGCTATGAGGGTAATAACAATTGTCCGAATTAAATAAGCAAAGCTTCAAACGAGGTCCAGACATTGTCAATCAAATCAATACACAAAAGTGTTTCGAGGGTAATGATAATTGTTCAAATAAAATAAGCAAAGCTTCAAACGAGGTTCAAACATTATCAATCAATCAATTCAAATTTTTGGAAATAAATAAACCCATCCATAGGATTTCATAGAATGAATATCAGTCAATGGGTTCCAAAATGAATAATGATTGTTGAAATTTAATCAAGCGATGCTCTAAACAATCGGCATAAACGATCTATTTGATTCAAATCCAACACACAATAGGTTTGAAGAACAATATCAATCATCCAAATCAAATGGTCATAGTTTCAAATGAGGTTTGAATATTTTCAATCGAATTGGATTTTGGACAAGTAAAAATATATTTGGATTTAGAAGAGTTTATCGGATTGATATATGGACTTAGAGTAGCAGAAAGAGGTCAAAAATAAAAATATAAGTTCTATTCTGGGTGCATTCATGGAAAAAAATGGGCACGAACACTGGAAAAAAAATTAGACTTAATATGTTCTACTCATCATCAAGATTTTAAATTTACAAGTTTTGGAAAAAATATTGCAAAAATACCAAATTTTGTGCACTTAGATTATCAAAGTGTTCTAAGCCTTATTTGTCCACAATCTCAACTCTAATAATTTTCCAACATGATTAAGAAATCAATAATTCATAGCAAGGATAAAGATCACACAGGTGAAAGCGTCCAAAATTTCTCAAACTAGGAAATCAAACAAGATGTTCATTTTCAAACAATAGATGATTTCAAAGCTCAAAGTGAATGTGAAGATTAGGCTAAAATAAAATAAAATGCAGCCTCTGCATACTCATCAGCATGAATAATGCCTAAATCTTCATAGGATCCTCATATGAGTCTAGAATTTAGATTAGAGAAAAGGAAACCAACCTTTGACACCTCTAAAATAAGCTTGACCTAACACTCTTCAAGAAAACCAAATAGGTGGATCTCTTCTTGAATTGATGTTTGATCTTCTTCAAAACTTGATCTCCACCAACTCTTGATGATTCCAATCTAATTCCCTAATTAGATCTTCAAATTCCCCAAGGAATGATCAAGAAAAAGGAAGAACTTCTCAAAAAACTTGACAAAAAATGTGAGTGGCTCTTCAAAAACGTGATCAACTTTTGATCAACAAGTTTCAAGTGGAATCACACCTCTAATATAAATCCATTCTTCCTCTTTGATTATCACTCTAGATCTATGGTTAAAGATTAGACCTACATATGAATCTAAGAAAGAATTTGAGAGATGAAGAGAGAAACCTTGGAAGGAAAAATTTTCAGATTTTTAGATCTTCTAAATTGAGAGATGGCTGAAAATTGTGTGTATGGTGTGAGGTAGTTATCACATGGTATTTAAAGTATAATCCTTGCCAACTTGGATGCTTAGTTGGCAAGATGGTTTTGGAGAGAAGAATCTAGATTCTTCTCTTCAAAATATCTTAGCCTACATGGCATCCAAGTTACAATCTATGTGCCATTTTAATTAACCTTTTAATTAAAGTATTACATAGATTCTAATTCATTTTAAATACTTAAAATTATTTTCCTCCTACTTTAATTTATCTTCTTAAATCAATTAATTCAAGTATTGAATTTAATTGAATCAAATAACTATTAATTCAATTAGAATAATTTGACTCTTCAAATTCATCTATTTAAGAAGACCAATTTTGACTTTGGTCAAGTATTTTGACTTTTAATCAAAATCTCTCTTTATTTGCCGAATTCTAATTTAGGAGATTATCTCTAATCCAATTAGAGGATCTCTAATTAAATTCATACCGTGACAAAATCGAGGAAGGCGTGTGACCCATTAAGTTCATCAATTAATTAGACATGGGCTCGTAACTCTTTATAATTTATAATTAATTAAACCATTTAATTAATTACCTATAGAATTAATCTCTATTAATTCTATAAATGGACCTTTGTAGCTTGCAAACCTTTGGCTCGTTTCCTTTGGATGTGAAACTCTGTGGTTGCTCTATATAAATATCTTTATCGAGATTACCATTAAGAAAAGCAGTTTTCACATCCATTTGTCATATCTCATAGTCATAATATGCAGTTGTGGTGAGCAAAATCCTAATGGAATTGGCATTGCAACATGTGAGAAGGTTTTCTCAAAATCTATACCCGGTCGCTGGGTATATCCTTTGGCCATCAATCTTGCCTTATATGTTACAACATCTTCCTTAACTCCCAACTTATGCTTGAAGATCCATTTGCATCCAACGGGTACTATACCCTCTGGTGGATCAACTAAGGTCTAAACCTTACTGAAGTACATGGAGTCCATGTTGGATTGCATAGCTAGTTGTCAATGTCTCGAGTGCATGTCTGACATGGCTTCCTCATAGGTCTTCGGATCACTATCTGATTGACCGATCTCATGAAGAAGTCCGAACCTTTCGGGCTCTCTCCTGATCCGTTCAGACTTTTTGAGAAGTTATGTGTTTTGAGATTTATCTACCTTTATTAGTTGTGGGTTTTCTTCTTGATTGTGAACTTTATCAAATTCCACGATCTCGCCTTTTTTATCTAATAGAAATTCCTTTTCCAAAAAGGCGACGTTTCTTGAAACAAACACCTTTTGCTCCACAGGATCATAGAAGTAATAACCCGCACACTCTCTGGGTAACCCACAAATTTGCACAAGGTGGATCTGGCATCCAACTTATTTCCCACCAGTCTCTTGACGTAGGCAAGAAACCCCCATATCTTCAAATAAGAGTACGAGGGTGCTTTGTTATACCATATCTCATGTGGTGTTTTGGACACCGACTTAGAAGGTACTAGTTAAGTAACTTTGCTGCCGTTTCGAGGGCATAGCCCCAAAATAAAAAAGGAAGATCTGTGAAACTCATCATAGATTGTACCATATCTAATAAGGTACGATTTCTACGTTCCACCATACCATTCAACTGTGGTGTAGCAGGAGGAGTCCACTGTGAGAGAATTCCAGTCTCTTCTAGATAACCAAGAAACTTGTCACTCAAGTATTCACTTCTTCAAACAGATCGAAGAGTTTTTATACTCAGTTCGAATTGTTTTTTTACTTCATTCTTATAAACTTTGAATATTTAAAAAGTTTCGGACTTGTGCTTTATGAGAAACACTCACCCAAATCGTGTATAATCATTGGTAAATGTAATGAAATAATTGTAACCACCTCGGGTGCTAACTCTTATTGGCCCACATACATCCATATAAACAAGTTCTAACGGTTTAGTGGCACGCTCCGATTGTCCAACAAATGATGATTTAGTCATTTTTTCCTTCAAACAAGATTCGCAAGTTGGTAACTCCTCAATATTACTTACTGAAAGTGACCATGAGGCAACCAACCTACTTATCGTATTTTTGGAAATATGACCAAGCCTAGTATGCCACAAGTATGCTTGGTTATGGTCATCCGATTTTCTTTTGTTCTATTGTTGAATTTGTAATAATATATAGTTAGAATATAAAGTGTAAAGTCCATTTGTCAGTATACCAATTGCAATTAAAGTACCATTTTTAGAAAGAAAACACTTTTCATTCTTGCGAAAAAATTCATAATTTTCTTTGTCCAACATAAGGATAGAAATGATGTTATTCAATAAAAACGGTGCAAAGAGACAATTATTCAATTCTAACTTTTGATTATTATATGCTAAAGTAATTGAGCCTGAGGCTTTGGCATCAACTCTTGTATCGTTTTTTATTCTAAGGATCACATCCCCTTTACTTAGCCATTTTAGCCTCTGCATACCTTGCAACGACTTGCAAAGGTGAGAACCACATGCAGCATTAAATACCCATGTATCGTTGTTAACCGAAAGATTAACTTCAACAAAGAACATACCATTTTTTAAAGAAGCCAAATACTTCTTACAGTTCCTCTTCCAATACCTAATCTTTCCACAATAAAAGCATTTGTTCTCTTTAATGTTGGCTTTCTTCTTGATTTCACCGGATGGTTTTGGCACTTGTTTTCATTGAGAAGAACTTTTCTTCTTCTTTTTTCCCGTCTTTCCCTTATGGGCCTTAGAAGTTGAAACAACCATACCGTCTTGTATTTCTTCATAGTAGACTCAGCCGTGACAAACATATTAACTAACTCGTTAACCACCACATCCAGTCTACTCATGTTGAATTCGTGACGAATTGGTCAAATGAGCTTGGCAATAATTGAAGGATCAAGTCTATGTAAAGATCATTATCCACAATGACATCAAGTTTCCCGAGCTTTTCAACTAAAGAAATTATTTTCAAACCATGCTCGTGAACATTTGATCCTTCAACCATTCGTGCCCTAAACAATTCCTTGGAGGTGTTATAACATTCGTAACGTGTTTGCACCGAGTATAACTCCTCCAAGTGCATGTGTACCTCTCTAGCATGCTTCATATGCTCGTGAGATTTTTAAAGCTCAATTGACATTGATGCTAATATTAGACATCGGGTTTGAAAATCATCTTCCCGCCAACGATTGATAACTTCCCGCATGTCCTTCATTGCATCATCCGGGATGGTATCGGGAGGACTTTGTGTCAAAATATAAGTCATCTTCTCAGGATCAAGCACAATTTTTAAATTTCGTAGCCAATCACCATAGTTAGGACTAGTGAGTTTATTAGCTTTCAAAATTATGGAGAGTGGATTTTTAGTCATTTGAATTTGTTGATTTCAAAAATCTACAAAAGCGAAGAAGAGAATATAAGCATTAATTTGTGCAATACTTTAAAATATGATATGGTCTTGTATCATGAGTTATCTCCAACTATTTTCTTTAAATTTTATGCCCTCTCATAAAATTCGAGAAATCATATTTCCTAGTGGGTTTTAGGGCCCTTAAGAATTATTTACAAACCCACGAGACGTAGCCATCTATAAATAACTGTTTAGGTAGGTAACTAACTTTACCAATTGCATCAACTATGCAACCCCTAAATTGTTTTGCCTCATCTTTCTTATAGACTCACGAGACGTAACCATCTATACGATTTGATGTTAAGTTTGACCCACCAATCCTTCTTTACAATTAACTCAATTATGGACATCCCACGAGACGTAGCCAGTGCCACAATTGAACTAATTAAAAGAGCATCACATGCTTAAAGTATTGATCATAGCTTTCCAAGTAGACATATCCCACAAGATGTAGCCAATGTGCCCACCCGGTAGTATCTCATGTCACATACTTATTGGTGGAAGGCATGAAACATTAAATCTTATTTAATTTGTCCATTAAAACTTAATAAAATTTTTCTTGCAAAAAATACTTAGACATTTTAAGTGAGGGATTTATTTTAAAAATAGCCAAGGCCTCATTAATGTTTTATTTACTTTTATTTAGGTTATCTATCCTAAGTATGCATCATCATACATCACAAGGATAATAATCATAAATAAGTAAATAAAACAACCTAGCATGCTCCTAGGGTGGATGATTATGAGCCTTGACTAAATAATGCACTTAGAGCCATTAGTGCATTACTTAGTGATTTAAGGTGAGTAATTAAATGAATAGATGCTATCTATTACATATGCATCACTATGCATACATGGCCTTCATGTCTTGAACTCTTTCATCTTCTTTTTCTTGATTGCAAAATATACCATGCATATATGGCCTTCAAGCAAAAGAAAAGAAGACCTCACCATCTTAAAACTACTATCATTACAAGATAGAAATGAGGCATGCAAGCCCTATTTAATTACAAACTTAATCAATAAATCAAATCATTAAAACTATTTTAATGAGGCTCATAATCATCTCATACATCCATTCAATATCAAACATCCATCATATAAATCCTTAAAATTAAATAAACAACAATCAATTAAACATTCATCATATGGATATATAATTAAAAGCAAGTTAATGCATCATATGCTACTGGAAACTGTTCAATGTAAATCATCAATTAAATGTGAAATTAAACTTGGTTTTAAATCATCTTAAGGTTTCTAAAACCCTCCAACAACTTGGAAATGATTTAAAAGACCATAGGAGATCAAATTACATCAAGAGTTGGATCAAAATCTCATTAGAATCTCTTATGGCATATTCAAAATCATGCCTTGCGTCTAACTAGCAGCCCGCGTTCAAAAAATTCTAATAAATTTTTGTTGATTCCAAAAATCACCAAAGTTGAACCATAGGTTCCCAATGCATTGTAGATTACTCAAAAAATCATAGAACATGAAAACAACATCAATTAGAGAACAAAATGATTTTATTTTCGCAAGGCCAGTGCACAAATTATGCAATTCTCGGGTCTGAATGGCAGTACATGTTCTAAGATTTTTAGAAAATTCTCCTTCACCCCAAAAATCACCAAATTTAAACCATTGGTTTCCAACACATAGTAGATGACTTAGAAAACTAAAGAGAACAAAAACAAAGCCATTTGGTGCACAATAACATGTCAAACCTGAGAGTCATATGTGCATGGTTTTCCAGAAAACACCAACATGTTCTAAACATAATTTTCATGCTCTAATTGATGAATTTTTTATCCAAACTATACTAGATATAATCTAATACATGTATATTGATCTCATATAAGTTTTAAAACAATTTAAAATAATTAAGTCCAGAAATCAACATTAATTCCACACCTAATCATAAGATCAACATCAACAACTCCAATCATTCCATCACATTGAATCTAAACATGCCAGATCATCATATAGCATTAATTATCACATAATTCACATAGATCCAAGCCAAATACAACATCTAGTGACTTCCAACTCATTAGATTGAATCAAGATCACTAGATCTAACATCAATCCATCACATGAATCAATGTATAATTGAATCTAAAATCTAGCTCATATAATTCGGCACTATATCACTTGAAGGTGAAGATTAGGCTAAAATAAAATAAAACGCAGCGGAAATACATAATCATCACCATGAATAATAGTCTAAATCTTCATAGGATCCTCATATGAGTCTAGAATTTAGATTAGAGAAGTGGTAACCAACCATTGATGCTTCTAAAACAAGCTTGACCCAACACTCTTCAAGAAAACTGAATATGTGGATCTCTTTTTGAATTAATGTTTGATCTTCTTCAAAACTTGATTTTCACCAACTCCTGATGATTCCAATCCAATTCCCCAATTAGATCTTCAAATCTCCTAAGGAATGATCAAGAAAAACGAAGAACTTCTCCAAAAACTTGAAGAAAAATGTGAGTGGCTCTTCAAAAATGTGATCAACTTTAGATCAACAAGTTTCAAGTGGAATCACACCTCTAATGATAGATCCACTCTTTTTCTTTGATTATCACTCAAGATCTATGATTAGAAACTAGATCTAAGTATGAATCTAAGAGAGAATTTGAGAGATGAAGAGAGAAAACTTGGAGGGAAAAATGTTCAAATTTCTAGATCTTCTAAATTGAGAGATGACTGAAAATTGTATGTATGGTATGAGGTAGTTGTCATATAGTATTTAAAGTGTGATCCTTGCCAACTTGGATGCTTAGTCGGCAAGGTGGTTTTGAAGAGAAGAATTTAGATTCTTCTCTTTAAAATATCTTAGCCTACATGGCATACAAGTTGCAATCTATGTGCCATTTTAATTAACCATTTAATTAAAGTGCGACATAGATTCTAATCCATTTTAAATACCTAAAATTATTTTCCTCCTAGTTTAATTTATCTTCTTGAATCAATTAATTCAACTATTGAATTTAATTGAATGAAATTAACCATTAATTCAATTAGAATAATTTGACTATTCAAATTAATCTATTCAAGAAGAACAATTTTGACTTAAGTCAAACATTTTGGCTTTTAGTCAAAATCTCTCTTTATTTGCCTAAATCTAATTTAGACGATTATCTATAATCCAATTAGAGAATCTCTACTTAGATTCATACCATGACTAAATTGAGGAAGGCGTGTGACCTAATAAGTTCATCAATTAATTAGACATGGGCTCGTAATTCTTTATGATTTATAATTAATTAAACCATTTAGCTAATTACCTATAGAATTAATCTCTATTAATTCCATAGTACCCAATCTCCATAGTCGATGTCTAACCACAAGCCTATAGAGCCCAATTTATTGGTGAATTAATTGTGGTACGAACCTCATCCACTTACGTGTGCTGTGCAAATACGGTCCCTCCGTTTTCTATCTCCCGATTGTAGCCAAGGGTTAAGATATTTTCGGTGTTCCTAATGGCCCAATAACTATGCATCTATTCTTAATGATTGATTCATTTGTATCCTTGACTTCGGAAACTCCTTTCCAAATCGACACACCACTTTGCGTAAGAATTTTCTTGAATCGAACCATCATAGAAAACGTAGGAGATATACTCGTTCATTAAGACGAGGAAACGGATCCTTTCTTGGAACTCACAAATCTCTATGCGTAGATAGCTTGCACTCAACGTACACCTCATATGATTCGCTAATCAGTGATCGAGACACACATCAAAGAACAAAAATCTACCATAAAGTTACCATGGTCCCTCAAGTCTAAAGATTAATTATATGCACTGTCGTAAGATAGAGAATAATCCATCACCGAATGCCACTACGGCTATCTTATGGCATTCTCTATGTTGGGTCTCTTAATAAACTTGTTCTTCTAACAAGTACCCATTAACATGCACCGGTGTCCATTACATCAATTACCTATAAAACAGGGCAATGATTCAACTCCTTGAATCATGCATTATTAGTGCGAGTCTATCCGAATCCAAGATGTTCTCATGTCAAGGATTCTATGACTTCGAGAGTTTAAGATCAAGACATCTAGAGACTAGTTTCATAATCACCATCATATACGTGACATAGTCTTATAGCCTTATATGATCTAGATGACTTCTTCCATATCGATTATTGATGAAACAATTTACGAGAATATGAAGAAAATGATCATTTTATTTATGTTGCAAGAATAAGATTGTTTATAGAAGAGCAGTAATGATAAAACCAAATTTAATTAGCTGCAGGGCACTACTCTAACACAAAGATCATTCCATGGCATAGAAACAAAGAAGGAATAGCCATAATCCTTACCTTAATTCGTTGATCACAATATGCTTCTAAATTTTCAAATATGTTTCAAGCCAATCACCTAATCAATGTATATCAAAACCGCTCCGTTAAACATATTTCCAAGAACGGCAGTCTATACTCCTAAAATTTTATCTCAAAGTTCTTAATAGTTTAATGGTGAAATTTGCTTTCTACAATTATCTTAACTCGACGATCTTTCTAAAATTGGCTTTTAATTGACGATCCAACTATCGGATCTTCATTTATTCCTACTCAAAGTTCCTTTTTTTGCTACTCTCCTGTTCCTCGGCAGACCTAACATGTTCTCTTCCGTCAATAGTTTCAATCACGTATTTGTATTGTTTTGAGTTATTCTTGATTCTAACATTATCTACACTCAATAAGATTTCTAACGGTATATTATATAGGCCGATTTGATGAGATTAAGTTGGGTTTTGAAGCTTTGAAAGTTGAAGGTGAGGCAAGGGCAATAGTAGATCCGAGAACAAAGCTCTTGTGTTTGTGTTAAAATTCAATTCTAAATTTTCAAGATTCAATACTTCTATCCCAAATCTACATATTATTCTAGGTAAATCATTAAAATTCCAAATCAATCAACATAATAGATTTCAAGGAAACATATATCAAGGATAGGGATTTCAACAAGGGTAGTGTCCAATTTCCTTTTAACAAAAGGATTTCATATAATCACACATTAAGAATTTACAATAAACATCTAGGGTTCTAATTAAAGACTATGCTAGCAACATGGAATTAAAGAAGGAAGGAAGCTATAATTTCTTACCTTTTAGCTATTTCCAAAGGTAAGAGCAACTACTCTAAAATTAATCAAGTTCTCCAAATGGTCAACCTTACTCCTTTCTCCTTTTGAATTTAGCTTTAAAATTTTTTGAGAATTTCTTGAAGATAAGTAACTTGGGAGAAAATAAGAGAGGATGAAAATATTCTCATGTTGGGAGACAAAACGTGAAGCAAGAAGCAAGAAGTAAGAGAGGTGTTGTCTTGCAATTCTTAAGCCAATTCTTAGAGACTAAGTCTTAGGACAAAGATGCCATTTCCACTTTGTATAAGCTATGTGTCAAATTCTTATGGTTTGTAGCTAATTAGTATAGTAATGATGAAGACTTGAAGGAAGACTAATTTGGTGGTATAAAATTCAAAATATCTTTGCCAAGGAAGGGGTGTTTGGCCATGCTTAATGTGTGTGCGTGGGTCTCCATTTTTAAATTTTTGTAGTGTATAATGTGTAGTGTTCAATTGTTGTAGTGGGTTGAATTTTGGGCCAAAATAATGCATATGATAATTTTCGAGTGCAAGAAAAATTTTTCATAAGTGATAAAATATTTTTAATTGACAGAGAAGTCTCAAATCGGCCGAAAAATGCCTATTGATTGAAGTTTCTCTAAAAAACATTATAAAAATATTTACCAATTGAAAGTGATGAATTCAAATTTAATTGAGAAAATTTATCTCATTTCAATATTTAATTAGGAAAATTTTCAAGTTGTTACATTGGGTAGTCCGGACGAGCCCTAGAGGTAAGGTTCTAAAGGGCTACTCTAAAACACTTAGGTCGGCTGTGCTTTCAAGTTTGTTTGATGCTTCTTGAGGGAGCTTGGAGGGATAAGGAATATATGTGATTATGTGTTGGAGTTATAAGGGCGTGAACCCAGCAAAACATTTGAATCAGCCTTATAAGTTTTGTGGACATGAATGTGACATATGAAATATGATATCTTTTTGTTCTGTTCGTTCTGTTTGATCTGGAATGTTATATGAGGTCACATTCATGATTTCATTCTTGATATGTTCATCGTTTGGATCTTGTACTCTATATTCCATGCCATAAGTTTTACTGGGTCAGTGAACTCATGATTTCATTAATATCATGTAGGTTCTTAGCCCTGTGGATTTATTGTTTGGGAAGCTCTCATTAGCATGTTGGATTTCTTTTGGGAAATTGTATATAAGAATGTATTTTGACTCGATAGTTCATTTAGACTTTGGCTTGTAATGACTGATGTTAGTCTTGATGTATATTTTGAACAAAAATTTTATGGTCTGTAATGACGATTTGTTGGGAAATTTAGTATGAAATGGAATGTGCTATCTCTTGTTTATGGCTTTAGTGTGACGCCCCCCGAAATTCCGGGGATGTGCGGACTCGAGACCGGGGAGATGTGTGGACCCGAGACCTAAGGTGCATCACTCGCGTTCTATACAATCTAAATCTAGTCCAAAACTTCAAACACAATAATTCAAACTAACTTACATAAAGCCATCAACAGATTCAAACTAAGAACCATAACTTACTATTACATACCAAGAGTTCAAATATATAGGGCAATCTAACTTAACATTACAATCCAACGTTCTATACATGTTGTAAGTTCAAAACATAATATCCATCCCAAATGCCAACCAAGTCCGAGAGTGACAAATTTAAACCAAGATACAAAATAGGGATGTCAAAAATAAAATAAGCCATACTATCTATTACATGCTTCAATCATTCATTCATTCACGTTCCCGGAACCTACATGTTAAATAGGGTCATGAGTCTACTGACCCAGTAAAATTTATAGCATACGAACGAAGACAAGAGTTAAAAGAACATGAGCATAACAAACGGACATTCAATAACCAATAAGCCGACAAGGCATTACGTATGTGGCAAACAATAACAAATGATATTTCAATTAGGCCAATCGTATTCAATTGATCAATCGTTTCGGAAATTAGACTATGGACTAGGGAGATTATGTTTTAAAACTTTGTATTACGTTAAAATGGTTGGATATGGATTCAAAATATCAAGAAATAGGGTTTTAAAACTCAAAAAAACAATTTTGGACCGAGACTGGGCGCTTGGGCGCACAAACGGGCGCCTGAGAGCCCAAAACACAAAATTTGGGCCGAAGCTGGGTGCTTAAGCACTGGTGAATAGTATTTTCTGCACCAAGTGAGCGCTTGGGCGTCCATTTGGGCGCCGAAGCGCCCAGATGCGCGCGCTTAAGCGCTCACTCTTGGGTTAAAATCCAATTTTTCATCTTTTGATTTTCTTTGAATTTTTGATCTAAAAATACATTTTTGAGATTCTTATATACGTAAAAACATTTATATAACATCGTTTCGGATTTTGGTTTTGAAAATTTTTGAAAGATCGTTTCAACGTCCAATCCTACGGTTTTGTCCATATCTTTTGTTTCTAATCAAATTTTTAGTTCGTTTCTCCTCTTAGTCCATGGTCCAACATTCAAGCTCAATCCCAAGCATCGGTATATAGTTCGAGATAGTACAATAAGCTTTGGGATTGATTCATATTCAAGAGAGTGAGCATGGAATAGCAATAATCATCACAAGTTTACATGCTCAACATATCATAGAACATCACATATTCCATAACTCAAGGCATGCTCGATAAATCAATGAGAAAGTTGGAAACTCATGCTCATGGAGAAGGGAATAAGCTATAAATCTTACCTCTCGTAGCTTAAATCCGTAAATGTGGTTGAACCAAGCTTATGATCTCACCTATAACCACATTCGTACATTCATTTTAAACACTAACATATATATCACTTAACCAACCCTTAAATACAAACCTAAGGCC
>JACFYI010001461.1:466169-508265 GCA_014898755.1 Handroanthus guayacan | reverse complement strand
TGAATACGTGAAATGTATTTTGGTTTTAAAACGAAGCTCGATTTTAAAATCAAAGGAGTTTTCGACAGAACGACAATTCAAGAGTTTTATTTAGGGAATTCTCAGGTGTTACATTTAGTTAGTTATCCTTCCGCGAGTAGCACTCCGGATCACGAGATCGAATGCATCGGGATCTGGGGCGTTACAGCCATCCATTTATGTTACCGACAATCTCCTCATAAAATATGCAAGTGACCTTTGATCTGCCCAATTGGTTATAAAGATGATGTCATTGGAAATGATGATATCATTAAAATGAGGAAATGGGTTAAAGAAGAAGGTGTGGAGTTTGTTAAAAGACTAAACATTTGGGCTTCATTAAAAGAAATATCTATAAATGGGCCAAATCATAATAATTGGACTTTATTAAGGTACAAGCATTGTAATATTTTTTGAGTAATGGACTAGGTACTCTTGGTATAGAAGGAGAGAGGTTACAATCCAAAATCTTTTCTTTTTCTTTGTTTCCTTCTTTTTTTTTTTTTTCAATTTTATGAATACAATCCTAAATAATTTGACTACTTGTCAAAAATTGATAGTGATTTTTGAATGATTTGTATATACAATTAAACGTACTATCAAAACATACATGAACAAAAATATTGAAATTATTCCTGTGACTAATTTAATAAAATTTATTTGAAGCACGTACTTATATATTACCCTATACTATATATGTGAACGTGGGTGTCCACAGTGCCAGCTTGCATGTGCCTTCTTCTTGTAATTCTTTTTCTCCTACAATACGACCCCGTTTGGAGTTTTGATGCTGTGAATCTTGGTAAAATGTGCTATTTGTATTGTCCTCATCCTTAATTTAGTGGCGGGCCCCACGAAAAGAGTAGACGAAAAATTACTAATTTTACCTTTTTTCTTTTTCTTCTCTTTTCGATCAAGAAATGACGTCGTGTTAAACTCTGCTGCTTTTTCTCATTGTTCTTTGTGCTGCCTAATATGTACTTTGATGGGGCCCACATTTTTTGGACAGAAGAAAAAGACTCCTCACTTTTCTACTTAATTTTGTACTTTTGGTTCTCAACACACGCAAAGCTTCTCTATGTCTCGAGACTCAAAAACCCTGTATTTCCATGTCTCAAGGTTTCATAGAAATTCCCAAACTCATGAAAATTCTTTCAAGTTTCACTTCTCTTTTGGCCAAGTTTACAACCAAGGGTTGAGAGAAGACCTGAGTAGCAATAGCACAATGGTGGTTGGCCTTAAGGGGGAGGTAAGTTGCTAAAATTCTTCTGCTCTTTTCTTTGGGGCAGAGAACGATTGTTATTCTAGGGTATTCACGAGGTGGTTTCCACAAACGATCCTTTTCTTTTGGGGGCCGTTTTCTTTTATTTTTTGTGCAAATGAAGAGCACCATGTGCTGTAGTTTTTGGGTTTTTCTTTTTCTTTTCATTATTTATTTTTCCATGGTTGTATTCTACTTTCATTTTTACCTTCGAGCATTGTTTTTGTTCTTATTTTTGTACTGTGTATATATGAGTTTTCTAAATCATTGCTATTCAGTTGATGCCTTTGATATTTTGTCGATATATGCTCTAAAATTTCTTGATATTCCTGTGCAAGGTCAAGTTTTTGTGATTGGAAGTGCTCGGGACTAGAGAGCTCTATCGGCTAAAATAGATGAATATCGTTCATTGACCACAATATAGATGCCATGTACCTCAATAATCATGTATCTTGCAATAGATAGCAACCTCATATAGTTTTTTGTAGGATTTTTCCCTTACGAATCCAACTTTTTTCCAGATTTGTTAGTGTGTCGCATATATTGTTTGGGTTTTTCTTAGTTTCATCTCTTCATTTTTTTGTGTTAAGGTGCTTATTCTTTTGGCCTTTTTAACTTCTATTTTTTTCAGTTAAAAATTGAGATTAAATTTTTGTTATCATTTTTATGTTGTACTTGATATATCTTTTATTATTATTCTTCTGCTTACTATGATCGTTTTAGTTAGAGTTTTGGTCATATTAATTTTGTTCGTTTTGCCGTTTTGATCTTTTAAATTTTTGTTTTTTATTTATTTAAGTTTGTGTTTAGTTTTTCCTTTACCATTTATATATTGTGCTTAATATTTTTATTATTATTATGCATATTTTCATTAGTTTATTTCCATTATTTTTTTAAAGATTTGTGTGTTTTGGTTTTAAGTTTCTAAAATGCTTTTGAATTGGGTTTCCTAATGATTTTTGCATTGTTCCATATTTTCACATTTACTCCTATTTATTCCAGTACAAATAATTTGTTCCTTCCCGTTCGTTTTCATTTGGAAGTTGCATCATTCTTTGTCTCATTATCTATTAATCAATTTAGTGTTTTGATCAATTAAATAAATTCATTATGTTCTTTGCCAATTCTTTGATAAAAAATTCTTGGCACTGTATTGGATAAGCGGCAAAAGACAATGATGTATTTACTTGCTAGACTTTGTCAACTCTATGAAATGGTAATGTTGTAACTTCTCTCTTTCCTTTATTCTAGACTAGATAACCTCTAAATTTGGAATCTAATATCAAATTGACTCTAAGCTTTGATTAACTCTACTCAAATGGTGAAGTCTTTAGCAATTAATACAAGGCTTAATATTGCTGAGAGGTTCATTTCTCATTCTCTTTGCCAAAGTGTTGTTAAGGGCATTATCAGGACGTGAATTAAAGCTTTCATTTACCATGTTTGAAACATCAAAAATCAAGATTCATGACAACTTTTTCTTTTTTTTCCTTTGCATTCTATTGATAGCATCATCATATCTTTTATTGATGAAGTTGAATCTCGATTTTAGCATACACTTGAAAGATATTCTCTCTCTGTATCAGACACTACAAGAGCATATCAAAATCTCTGAGTTCTATCAAGTTTTATTGCTTTTTTGCAACGGTGAGTTTACAATTTGTTCTTCCACTGGAGTTTTGGTTATTTATTTTCAGGTTGTTCCCCTTTTGATTTTTCAACTTCTATTTTTCATTTTCTTGGTTAAAGAGGGAATTTATATTTTTGTTATCAATTATATATTGTATACTTAATGTTATTTTTTATTATATTTGTGATTATTCTTATCATTTTATTTTTCAATTATTCTTAAAGATTTGCATGTTATATATTTTCTTTTACTTTTAGTGTTTACCAAAATGATTGTGAGTTAGATTTTTTAAATTGATTTTCACTTCTTTATTTAATCCAATTTTTTCACCTCGGTGGAAAGAACATGTGTTGCTTTAACTTTTAATCTTTTTCTTCTTTATAAAGGTTTAGTAAAAATTCTAGGGTGAGTTTTCAGATTTGAACTGAAGCTCATTTTTGGGGTGAAAGAACGAATTACTAGAAAACTGGATTTCAGCCTGTTTGAATGGGAGTTGTTTACTACTACCAGTCCTGACTCTCATAAATTTTTTTTCTATAGTTGTTTTCTTGGGTGCTATTAATAATGATGGATCAAGAATTTAAGTATTTTATTTTTTATTTATTTTGAAAATTTTTTACTTGAATTTGCTCGATGAATATGATCTCAGTATTTCGTGGCCCTTTACCGTGACAAGATTGTGAAGGCTTTGTGTGACACCCCAAAAATTCCCCTAAAATAAAATTTTGAATCACTGATTTTTCGAAAATTAACTCGTTTTCAAAATCACGAGCACCATTTTAATGTCAAAATATGTTTCATGCATTTGAAAATTCTTTTTGCATTCGAATCATTGATTTTTTTGAAAATTAATCTGTTTTCAATGTCACGAAAAACGTTTTAATGACAAAACAAATTTCTCGTATCCAAAAGCTTTTCGTGCATTTGAGTTTCATTTTCTCATCACATTTCGATCCAAACGAGCTCTAGAAACCCACTAAACATGCCCAATTCTCGGTCCAGACCCTAGCCATTATTGTTGACCAAAAATAGCATCTTTGAATTTAAAAAAAAAAAAAAGAGAGAGCTGGAAAATTTCAGCTGCAGCTGCTGCAGCCATAGGCTGCCCATTGGATGGGACTTTATCCCATCCATCCATCACTTCTAAGTCCCTAATTTAGCACTAAAAGTTGGATATTATTTTGGAGGGCTTGAACTTTTAGATTCTCACTTTTTTTACCCCATTTCCTCTCTATAAATAAGTCCCACTTTGGCTAAAAATTTCTGTAACTCTTTTGCTCTCCACACTTAGAAATTTTTTGCATTTCAAGAACATTCACTTGCATTTTAGTTTCTCTCAAAAATCGATTTGCTTAAGGGGAATTCTAAGTGGCGAACTCTCATCCAAAACTCTTGGTAAGTTAGCTTATAAATGTGATTTAAGAATGGCTAATGATATGATTATATGGATTTTGACATAAGTGTAAATGCGGTCTTAGGTGCTTGAAAAATCGAACACTCGGAGAGCTCGGTATTTTGCTTTAAGTTTGAAACCTAAGTAAGATTTATGGCTTTTCTCATCTTCTTTTGAGCATATGTTTTTAGTTCTTTCCTTGACCGAATGATCATGATACCATATTGTTGAAAATCTTGCTCCATTGATATGTGCCTTTCATGAGCTTATGTTGTTGCTTTGTTGTTCTTGATATAATAAGCTCAATCTCTTAAATATGTAAATCCAAAGCTTAATGAATCCTCTTGAATCTTATACTGGTACTTTGGATTGAGTTTTTAACCATAGACAATGGACTAAGAGGAGAAATGAACCAAATATTGATTAAAAATGAGAGATATGGACAAAAATCTCATAACCAATTTCAAATCGATGATTTACAAATATTTTTACGTATAAGAGAACCCCAAAAATGTAGTTTTGGAACAAAAATGAAAGATTTGAAACGAAAATGAAAGAAAGAGAAGTGAGAAATAAACTTGAAAAAAAATGATTTTTAGTTACTTCCTTTAATTTTTTTTTAAAAAGGCTAGGCTTAGAATTTAATAGAATATGCTCTGCAAAAGTTGTAGGAAAAATTATGAAGATTTCCCAGAAATAAAAAAAAAATTGCTCTCGATTACTATTTGGGCGCTTGAGCGCCCAAACGGGCACCGCGGCATCCATTCCAGTAGCCAAATCCCCTCCATTTTGACCCTCTTTTGCTAACTCAAGTCCATATTTTATTTCTTCAAGATATTTTAAAGATTTTAAACGGTTTTCTTATGTCCGAAGTTAAGATGAATCGCTTATTGAACTTATTTTTCGCTATAAACCTCTACTGATTAATATCAATCTTTTGAATATATCTAAGAATTATGCTTTTAAAATATTTTGAGCTTAAAAATAATTTTGTATGTCTAAAACTCCAATCGAATTGTTTGTATACGTGATTGATCGAAAATTTTTATTTTCGTTGAAACAATTCGATTTTTAAATTGGGCATTCCAACGCCCATTCTAGTTTCAAATATTTATGTTTTGATTTTGATTCGCCAAACCAAGTCCATACCTTATTTCTTGAGAATGCTTTAAGCTTTTAAAATAATATCCCTAAGTCCAAGATCCAAATTCGATTTGTATACTTGATTAGTTCATTCAAATATGAGCCGTCGTGGCTATATGTTCGATATGTCTTGATACGTTCGTTATGCTCTGATACGTTCGTTATGTTCCAATACGTTCTGTTCATTCCAAGCTTATATGTTTGTATATATGTTGGATAGACAAAATGGGCCCTGGAGCTAGGGTCCTGAAGGATTACATCCGAGACTCGTGGTCGACCATGCTGCGGCGGCTGTGTCTCATTACGTATGACTCTCCTTGAGCATCTGCTCGGAGCTGTAAATTTATGACTCTCCTTAAGCATCTGCTCGGAGCTGTATGTTTATGATTCTCCTTGAGCGTCTGTTCGGAGCTGTAAGTGGAGTGATAAGAGTGACCGACCCACAAAATATTATTTCTGCCATATGAATTTATTGGCATGAATGTGATATAAGTTTGGCTGTTATCAATTTCTGTCCATTCTGTTTGTTCTGTTATGTATCTGAAATCATATTCATGTTCCTGATCTTGATATACTTATTGTTGAACTCTTGTACTCCTTGTGTCTATAGTTTGAATCTCGTTCTTCATAAACCTATCATTGAATCTTGTATTCCATGCCCCATGCCATAAGTTTTATTGGGTCAGTGGACTCATGATTCCATAAACATCATGTAGGTTCTTAGACTGTGGATTGACTGACTGGAGCTTCATGTTAGTATGTAGCTTCCCTTTTGGAATTATGTACATAAGCATGTACCTTGGCATGATGAACTCTTAGATTTATGTTTTGCTAGAATATATAGATCATTGGCTTGTAATAGTTAGGTTATCTGAATGTAATATTTCGGTTTAGTTAGTTCCGTTTGATCTACGGATACATTTGGCTTGTACTTGGATTTTGTAATGAAATTTGGAAATTTCTATCCTGAAATTTCAGAATATTTGAATCGTTAAGTTATGGAATTGTGTTTTGAAAATTCTGTTTACGATTTTAGTTAAGTTCAGATCGCGAGTAGCACATCGGATCTCGGGACGGAATGCTACCATTATCCTGGGCATTACACTTTGCATAATGAGTCTAAACCTTCACATGATTCCTAGGTATTTTATTGTATTCCTGTGGTTACAATAAGTGAAATCTATTCACTTGTCTTTGGTATATTTTAACTTTGGTTGAGTTGCTACAATCAAGGAAATTTTTAATTGAGGTTAATTTCAATAATCCAATCATTGCTTAAAGAAGAGACATCTTTGATGTATTTTTTGCCTTGCCTTGAGCAGGTTTTTATGTTTGTATCCAAAAATTATAAGCAGTTACTGCCATTTTGAGTTGCGAAAGGTAAGGTACTCCCTTCCTCCTTCTCTTGAGCATCTGTGCATGAAGGGTCTTCGCCTTGGATTCTCCTTTGTCGAGGTGCGTGGTATTTTTTGGTTATTTAATTCTTGAATTTTCATTGCTTTGGTAAGTTTCTTTGTGGGATATGGAATGATGGGGCTTGTGTGGTTAATCTGAATTTTGTGGATTGTAGGGTTTATTTTCATTTTGTTGCATGCTTTCAATTTCAAATTTTATTTTGTTTTATTTATTTTTTTTTTAAGAATTTTGGGGAATTTTGGGTTATTAATAGTTAGTTCTTAGTAAGATACTACATTTTTTGGTTTCTTTTGTTTTTGTTGCGTGGGTAAGGAATTTCTGTTATCTAATAATATTTCATTTTCATTTGTCCCTTTTAAATGATTTTGCATGTTTTCATTTTTTTTTTCTTACTACTTGATTTGCTTTGTTCAGGTTTGCTTTTTGTTTCATGTACATTTTTGTTCCGTTTCTCTATTTTTTTGCTGACATTTATGTTTCTTTTAATATGTTTCAACAATTGAGATTATCATTGTTTGTCCTCTTGTTTCACTTATTATTGATAATTGTTTTGACTTTTACTATTTGATATGGTTGTATAAAACATTATTTTGAGAAAGTGTCTGAGATTTGATTTTCATTTAATCTTTTGAATTTGTAGTTTTCAATGAGGTTTCTTGGCCAATGAAGGCTATGTAATTATGTTCCTCT
Organism: Handroanthus guayacan; assembly: GCA_014898755.1. Lineage (NCBI taxonomy): Eukaryota > Viridiplantae > Streptophyta > Magnoliopsida > Lamiales > Bignoniaceae > Handroanthus > Handroanthus guayacan. The sequence goes on along the minus strand of JACFYI010001461.1, from coordinate 500,714 downwards.
ATGCTCTGAAATGTTGTTTAGTTGATGTGTTATTGGAAAATTTTGGTTTACACTTAATTCTCATATTTGCCTTTGTATATTTTGTAGAATTATTTATTGTTATTGTTGTTAATTTATAATTTTTTCCTAAAGATATGGTTCTTGTTATGTGTATTGTGTTAATATCAATTCTAATGACTTCTCATTGTCTTTGTAGTTGTTGTAATATAATTCCCAATGATCATTCTATTGTTGTTTTAGAGTATAACATTACTCTGTTCTCTTTATTTAGAAGAACGCAAGCTTCACTTGTGTAAGTTCTGGGGTTGATATTTTTGCATTCAGGTTTCTTTCTCCATTATGAATTAGAAGCTACTTTATATCTTAATAGCATTGATCACCATAGAAATTTTTAAATGCTACGGAATTCTATTGTGTATGAGTTAGTATATCATATTGTTGTTTCTCATTTCTTTCTAATAAATATAATTTCCTTTTTTTTCTCCTTTGTATGTTTCTCTACATCTTACCTTCAGATTTAGGCCTCCTGCTTAGTTAAGAGGTTATCAAAATTTTGTTTTATTAACAAGTAATCATGTTTTGAATATGTATGTATGTATATATATATATTCATTGTGATTTCTTTTATCTGGGATTCTATTTCTTACATTGCTTATAGATTGCTTTTAATTAGTTAATTTTTGAGTTCCCTCATTAATGTTTGAAGTGCTTCTCAAGGTACACATTTGAGTTTCCTCTAGATAACCTGATTTTCAGAGAGCAACTATAGATTCTCTTTATTTACTGGGTTTCCTACAAATCCTACTCCAATTTCTTTCTTTACTTAGGTTGTACTCTAATAGCAGTAGTACTTTTGCCAAATGATCTCATTATCAATAAATTCATTGTTTAGCCATGCAATTTTTTTTAACAAGAATATTCGTAAAATATTGTCGTACAACATGGTTTACGCAACAATTTATTACATTTTTTTTTGTTATTGATAGCTTTACGGATTGTAAATGTATTCCTCATTTTATAGAGATATGTTTATGAGCTTTCTAACTGAATCAAAAATATAAGTATAGCAGTTCCCAAACATAAACATTTGGTTCAGAAACTTATTGTTCAGCCATCTAATATGTTCAACGGGTCCTATAATCTTTGTTCAATGCCTGTCGCTGTTTCTGTTTCTTTTGTATCATAGAAAAATATCTACTAAAGGCCACAAATTTGCGAATGGAAGTAAAGGTGTCTTTGATGTAGCTGCATTCTATAAATGTAAGTTTTAGGACTATTTGGTCAAGTTTCTTATTATCTGAGTTTGAACTAAGGCTTCACTTAGATGCTTTTGAAATTGAAAATTGGTTAAGAACTTTTTAAACGTTTACTATGGTTATCAAGTTGTTGGAACACTTTGTAGTTAAAGCTGAGACAAATTTTAATGCTGAGAGTGAAGTAGCATTGAAATTTCAAATAGAAGTAGTAATTCACAAAATTTCTAGGGCGCTAAAGTTGCATCAATCACTCTTAAGAACAAGAACAATGGATAGAGAATAAATTAATCTGAAGGTTTGGTAAATGTAATGCCAAACATGGTCTGGTCTGCTACAAGTCCTTTGTAAAATGTGATATGTATAGGCCATATAAGAGCAAGCCTATCAGAACCACACAATTACTTTAGCACATTCTATTAAGTCTTCTTTTGGTGAAAATATCCCATATGAAAATGTGATTCACTCTTCTAATATTTTGCTTTCAATGCTCATTGTTTATTACTGTTGTGGTTTTTTTATACATCTTCACAAATATTAGAAGGCTTTGTAATGCCTCTGGAGCATGCACATATGCATCTCTCTCTCTCTCTCCTCTCTCTCTCTCTCTCTCTCCCGCAAATATTTGTGAGTTCTAATGTTTTGGGTGTCTTTGTTGTGTTTAGACTTGTAATGATGGATGGAATGCATTAAAATTGCTTTAGTATTATATTATTGATCATAGGTTTGACGATTGGTAATTTGGAATATGTCTATTCAGTGGTTATTTGGTTACCACACCCAGGAGATTCTTTAAAGCCCAAGCCCCAAGTTTTGCTAAGCGCTCATGTTTCTCAACTTTGAAGACCTTCAAGTGAGTGTATGTGTTTTATGGGTAGACTGTATGCGGCCTTTTACTTTACAATTAACAATATTATGGTTTTTATATCCATGGACTGCCATTAACTACATTCACTTTGCAATTTAGTTCACAAAATTTGCATATAACTTTGGTGAATTAATTTTTAGGTACATGAATGAACTTGAAGTTGACTTTTGGCATTTGTAAATTGTGCATTTAATTCTTTTTCTTCTGGTGTTATCATGAATTTTTGTTGAAAATCAATTATTAATGAATATGGTTGAATCTACTATTTTGCATTGAGTTGTGTAAAATTTTGTTGCACTACACTTCTTGCTATTGGATGATTTCGGTACTGCTTATCTACTTTCCATTGGGTGCATAAAGGTATTTTGCCTTTATTTCAATGATGTCTACTAACGTATAAATATATCTATAACCTTAAATTTACCACGCATGGGTTTTTTTGTTTACATTATACATAAACATGCATTATATTTACTTGAAGTTTTAACTGTAAATGCACTCTTAATTTATCCTGTATATGTATAAAGTTCTCCAATGTAAAAATATCTCAAAACAAAGAAAACAATGAAAATAGCAACAAAAATCCGCACAACGAGCATAACGTCACTTAATGCGCAGTGTCTCTTTTCTTGTACATATATACACATATATATATTCTCAAAAGAAAAATGCCTTTTATTGATAAAATTTTTATGTTGTTATGCTTTTTTGTCGAAAATACAAAGTAATAGGTAAACGAATTGAAACAGAGATTTGAAATACCAATGAATTGAGCTCCATAGGCTTGAATTGTCCGTATTCATGAAATACCAATGAATTGGTGGGACAGCATGAAGAGGGATGTAAGTGAATACATCCAGAAATGCCTAACTTATCAACTCATGAAAACAGAACACCAGAGATCCTCTAGAAAGTTACAGCAACTCTCGATTCCGAGTTGGAAATGGGATCAGATCTTTATGGACTTCGTGGTTGGTTTGCCTGTTGCAAGTGGAGGCTGAGACAGTATATGGGTTTTAACAGGTAAGAAATGTATAGACTTCGTAAGCCTATCAACTATAACCAATTTTAATAGGTAGGAAATGTGCAGACTTCATAAGCCTATCAACTATAACCCGTATATTGTTGCAACCTCCTCTTACAATAGGTAGACCAACCACGAAGGCCACGGTGTTCTGATCCCATTTCCAATAGGTAGGAAATGTGCAGACTTCATAAGCCTATCAACTATAACCTGTATATTGTTGCAACCTCCTCTTACAATAGGTAGACCAACCACGAAGGCCATGGTGATCTGATCCCATTTCCAACTTGGAATTGGGAGTTGCTGTAACTTTCCAGGGGATCTCTGGTGTTCTGCTTTCACGAGTTGACAAGTTAGGCATTCCTATGAATATCACTTACATCCCTCTTCATGCTATCCCACCAAAATTTCTAGTTCAAAATCTCTGTACATCTTTGTCCCTCTAGGCGATTTGAAATAGAGATTCTCTGTATATCTTTGTCCCTCCAGGAGATTTGTCCCTCTTCATGAAAAACCAATGAATTGAGCCCAATTCGAGAGTACCTATGTCTTACTTGAAAAATTTGTGACACTTGATATTGATTACCCTTGTTTGAAGAATGATTTGAACACTCCAATTTGCATGATCTTTACCCTTGTTGTATGCTCTTAAACTCTTGGACAATATGTGTAACGACTCGGATTTCAGTGCATTCCGCCCCGAAATCTAGAGTGCTACTCGCTTACGAAACTTAACAAGACCACAAACAGAAATTCCAAAACACAATTTCATAACCTATGTTCCAAAATTACAAACTAAAATTTCCAAAATACATTACAAAGTCCAAACATTTCCGTAGTTCAAACAGGAACTAACCAAACCAAAATATTATATCCGGATATCCTAACTATTACAAGCTGGCAATCTATACATTCCGAACGAATCATAAATCTAAACGTTCATCATTCTTAGATACAAGCTTATAGACATAAATTCCAAAGAGAATGCCAGATATTAACACGGGACTTCAATCACTCAATCCATAGTCAAGAACCTACATGATGTTTATGGAATCATGAGTCCACTGACCCAGTAAAACTTATGGCATAGGACTGGAGTACAAGATTCAATGATGAACTTATCAAGAACGGAAATCATGAATGTGACCTCATATAGAACAACAGAACGAACGTGTATCATAAATCATATGTCACATTCATGTCAAGAAAGCTTATAAGGCTGATTCAAATGTTTAGTGGATCTATCACCCTTATAACTCCAACATATAACATACATATACTCCTTTTTCCTCCATTTTGCTTCTCCGAGCCGTCGCTTAAGGAGAGCTATACAATATTCGAGACACAGTTGCCGCAGCATGGTTGACCACAAGTCTCAGAAGTAACTCTTCGGAACCCTACCTCCAGGATCCCTCCCAGTTATCCAACATATAGGAATTCCTAAGGGCTCAGATTATCGATCCGATATCGCCCAATCTGATACCCCTGAAAATTCCCAGGGCCCAACATTCATACGTTCATATAGGCTTGAAACAAACTGAACATATCAGAAACATATCGGAATCATATAGCCTCTTCGGGCACATTTTCAATTGGCCGCTCATATCAAACAAATGATTTAGAATTTGGCCATTCATATCATTCAAACGGTTCGGAATAAGAACAGATGGAACATATCAGAAACATATTGCCACAGTGGCTCATATCGAATGAACGAATCAAACATATGAATTGAGTTCGGATCTTGGTCTTAGAGATATTATTTAGAAGTCTAAAACACCCTTAAAGAAGTGAAAAGGAAATCAATCGATAACAAATGTAATTTTTGAAATTCATTTGATTCGAACTTGAATTAAACAAGTAATCGTTTTTGAAAATTTCAAATAATTGAAATGAGGTAGAAAATGGGCTTAAAATAACAAAAGAAGTTAAGAAACGAAGTTTGGAGTCTGTCCTAGGCGCGTCAGCACTCAAAAACGGGCGCGCTCGCTCCGAATGGCATAAATTCTCTGGTTTGGGTGCGACCACGGTACTATTCACGCGCGGTCGTGCCATGAACAATACCATGTGCAGTAAATTTTTTTTTTTTTTTTATAATTTTTGGGATTTTTTCATCATTTTCTCTACAAATTTTGTAAAGCATGTTCTATCAAATTCTAAGCCTAACCATTTTAAAAAAATTAGAGAAAGTAACTAAAATTCAATTTTTATCAAGTTTATTTGTTACTTTCTCTTTCTTTTTCATTTTCGTTTCAAATCTTTCATTTCAAAACTACATTTTTGGGATTTTCTTATACGTAAAAACATTTGCAAATTATCGATTTGAAATGGGTTAGGGGATTTTCGAAAGATCGTTTTCAAGTCAAATAATACGGTTTTGGCCATATCTCTCAATTTTTAATCATTTATTCATTTCTTCTCTTAGTCCATTGTCCATTGTTTAAAACTCAATCCAAAGCATAGGTATAAGTTTCAAGAGGATTCATTTTGGATTTCATATTCAAGAGATAGAGCTTATTACATCAAGAACAACAAGGCAACAATATATGCTCATGAAAGGCACATATCAATCGAGCAAGATTTTCAATAATACGATATCATGACCATTCGATCAAGGAAAGAACTAAGGACATATGCTCACAAGAAGATGAGAAAAGCCATAAATCTTACCTCTAAGAGCTTAAACCCGTAAATGTGATTGATCCAAGCTTAGTTTCTCAAATACCTATAACCATATACCTACTTATGTCAATCACTAATCATAAATATCATTTAATCATTCTTAAATCACAAGTCTTAAGTCACTTACCAAGTGTTAGGAAGAGAATACACTACCTATAATCCCCTTGAAGAAACCGATTTTGATTAAAAGGCGAAATGCACTTGTATGCTTTGAATGTACAAAATTTCTAAGTGTTGAGATGCAATAATGCTGCAGAAATATGTGAGCTTAGGTGGTCTTATTTATAGAGGGAAAAATGGATTATTAATGCAAGAATTATTTAGTCTAAGTCCCTCAAAATAATTTCCAACAAGTAGTGGTAGTCTAGGGTGGCTTGGAAGTGATAGGTGGATGGATGGATGGGATTAAAATCCCATCCATAGGCTGCTGCTGTGGCTGAAATTCAGCAGCATTCATTTTCTTTTCTTTCTTTTTTTTTTTTGAGTAAAAATTGATGCTCATAGGGTCAAAAATTGTGGGCTACAATTTGGGATAATTTGGACTAGTTTTGACGGGTTTTCGGGGCTCGTTTGGGTCGAAACACGACCTGAAAATTAAACTCGAATGCTCGAAGAACTTTTGGATAAGAGAAATTTGTTTTGTCGTTGAAACATATTTCGTGACATTGAAAACGGATTAATTTTTGAAAAATCGGCGGTTCGAATGCAAAATAATTTTGAGATACATGAAACATATTTTGATCTTAAAATGATGCTCATGATTTTGAAAATGAGTTACAATCCAAAAAGAAAACTTAACGATTTGAAAATTTTATTTCAAGAGAATTTTTTGGGTGTCACAATATGAAGGTCATTGGAGTGGAGAAACTTGGGCATAATAAAGATTTAACTAACTTGAACCTTAAGAACATTAAAATTGAAGTTTTTGCAAAAGTTTTTCTCTAAAACTTTAATCCTTAAAAATCCTGAAAATTGATGAACAAAAAAATCTTGCTTTTGTGAAAAAATGATTTTCTGCTATCTTGAGCAATTTAAAATATATATATATATATATGAGTTAGGTGCGACCGCACTCAAAAGAGGGTGTAGTTGCACCAGGGGCAGTAGCCCAGAACCACGTAGGTGCTTCCACGCCTAATTCCGAGCTCAGTCACGCCTACTCCAAAACACTTTTAAGTGTAATTTTGGCTCTTTTTGCCGTTATATGTCCATCTATCATTCCAATAAACTATCCTAAATCTAAATATTTATTTTATGTGTCCAAAATTTGAACCGAATTGATTGATAATGTTCGAACCTCATTTGAACTCTAAAAAATTTAATTCGGTCGTTATCATTACTTTCAAAACCTTTTGTGTGTTTGTTTGATAGGCCCTTGCGAAGTCTTAGGAGGGACGCTGGGTGACATTTGGCTGACAGCTAGTCCCTTGAAGGGTTTTCTACTAGTTAGATAGTTCCACAGAAGCCTGGAAGTAAGTTTTCTAAGGATTAGTTTGTGACATGTGGCATGTCGACATTTGTCATACTATATGATGGGGTTATCCACCCCTGAGTGGCCACTCGAGTGTGGGGCCTGTTGAGGGATAAGGATTATGTGTTTAGTTTGAAGTTATATGGGTGATAGATCCACCAAATACTAGTTTAGCTTATGCTATTTGATTGTATGTTTGATTTTGACTCTTGCATGAGTTATCTGTGTCTGTTTGATTATTGGAACTATCACAATCATATTACATATCTTAACTCGTTTATTACCCTCATTGGCACTCTATTTAACTTATTGATTCGACCTAATCCTTTACCGTTTCCAACTATAATTCTTGCTAAGTCAGTCAATTTATTTGAATATATTACCATGTGTAAGTGAATGAGCTTCTAGAGTTTGGTTGGTTTGAGATTATGAAATTTTGTTTTGATTTATATAAATGTTGGTATTTTACAAATGACATTATCTATTGTAAATGACTTGTAGCTATTAGAACTTGTGTTAGGTTGAAAAGTTTATAAATATTGGTACCTTGACATAAGTGGCTTACAGCCTTGTGATACTTTGGTTTTTAATAGATATTGGGGCATAATATATATGTTTATATGTTGGTATGTTTGTATAGTTATTTTTCCTTGTATTCATATTATCTCATTAGAGGTCCGCCTGTCCATAGATAGCGTTTCTGGCCTAGGGATGGATCTTCTAGGTCCCGAGGCTTTACAAGTGGTATCAGAGTTGAGGATAAGACGCTTTAGAACTCCTTGGTTTGTTATTATAAATATTACGGTTTCCTTTTATAATTATTAATTTTGTTTGCTGATTGTTGGTTGTGATGTAGGTAGATGGACAAAGGAAAGAATAAGGTGGACTAGTGGACCGACTTGGAGCATAGGACAAGTGGCAACAACATTGGTCTGTTGAAGAAGCAATGGGTGGACTATGAAGGCTTGTGAATAGGACAAGTAGATTGAATATTAGAATAACGCCTGCCAGAAACAACATAAGCTATATATGGATTACAGTAAGTGGGTGAAAGCTGAGATGGAAATGATGGTAGGAAATCACCAAGGTCAGAATCTCAACATAAAAATTATAGCCGGCAACAATTGACATCACCTCTTATTAGTATTGATGGTGGAAATAACGAAGGAGAGAATGAAGAGGGGGAAGAGCGCGAAGAGAAGGATGAGGAGGAGGACCTAGATTATAGGGGTTGATTGTGGGAGACTCAAATTGGAAATTGTATATATATATATATATGTACAGATAGATAGTTGTGTATAGTATTAAGTTCTTGTTTTCTTACTTGGTTAGTTTGGTATGTATGGTTAGAGAGTGGGATAGGAAGTTGATATGGTACAATAGTGGTTATGTTACCCTATCTTTTACTAGCTATGATAGATAGTCATGTAACCATATTTTATATTAAGTGATGTGATCACTTTTTGAATGAATGAACGATACAACTTTTGCCATATTGCTTAGCCTCAACTTTGGTATTACATTATGATGTGTTATGATAATTTCGATATTTCATAACAAAGATGGATGAGGAAATGATGCTAAGCAAAATTTGTTTGTCAATTTTAGATTAATATGGCAACGAAAGAAAGTACCTTGAATATTGAACCCCTAGAAAGTAGGGTAGATCGAGGCATGTATTGTTTGAGGAAATCCCTATGCCTGAACCCCCAAATAACGTGAAAGATAACTTACCCCAAGAGAAATCACATAAAAGAACACCCCCCCCAAAATGTATTGGCAGTAGATCGACTTTTCACTCTATTACAACAACTTGTAAATCAGGGCCGATAGTCGGCTAATTACGGATGTGAGAATAAGGAAAACTCCGAGGATAAGTTGTTACCCCAATTTCTCAGATTAAACCCACCAAGGTTCAAGGTAGAACCTGATGACAAGAAAGCCCAGTCTTGGCTATGTGAAATCGAGAAAATCTTTTGGGTGCTCAACTATACAGAAGAACAATAAATGAGATGCGCCACTTTTTTCTTAGATGAGGCGGTACATAATTGGTGGCGTGTCATGGAATAGAGGTAGGATAGAGTGAGATTGAGTGGACTTGGGATGAGTTCAGAGCCAAACTTACAAAGAAGTGCTTTCCTTTAGTGGTTGGGGATATGAGAGAGAAAGAATTTATGAATCTAATCTAGGGATTCTTTTCAGTGGCAGAGTATGAGATAAAGTACAATCGGTTGATTCAGTACACTCTGAAGGTCCTGGCTATGAGAGGAAAAGGACGAAAAGATTCGTTGAGAGATTGAAGCCTGAATTAAGATGTGCATTGGCTATCTGCAATCCCTCCAGTTTTGATATAGCAGTAAAGACAGTGATAGAACTGGAAGTAGAGTTTCAAGAACTCCGAAAGATTGATGATAAAAGGAAAAGGAGATGGCCAGGTAAACCTAACCAGGATAAATGAAAGAAAGCTTTCGTTGGAAGGAAACCAAACACGATGGCAGAACGCTCATCAACTGGGAAGGGAAAGGTTCCAGCAGTAGCCGAGAAAAGAAGTTTTGGTGGAGGCACCTCCTACACCGAGGACAAATATTGGAAGAAATAGGGACAGTGCATAATCTGTGGGAGTTTTCAACACTTTGATAAGGACTGTCCAAAGAACTACAAAGACACAAATGTTGGAACATCGAACTAATTGTAGCAAAATGCAGCCAGACGCCCACAAATCAAGCCAAGGGCGTATGCTATGGTGGCGGAGAATGAAGTGGATCCTACGCAAGTGGTATTAGATAGCATCCTAATCTAGAACTTTTTGTACAAAACCCTATTTGACTCGAGTGCTACACACTCTTTTATATGTATTGCGTGTGCTAACGATATAGGGTTGACCTCATAAAATCTGAAAACTTCTTATGAGGTCCATACCCTTGTAGGAGGATGTTACGAAACTTGCGTTAGGCACCCTAATTGCCCATAGGTATAGAGAATAAAGAATTTGTTGCTTATCTCATTGAATTACCAATCTAGGATTATGATCTCATCCTAGGAATGGAATTGGTTATGCCAGCATTAAGTTGTGGTAGACTATTTTGCTAAAATATAAAGTTGGGAACGGGAGTTAGGGTTGGAATTGACATCAACTCCAAGAATAGTAAAATCACTACTATTTCAGCAGTAAGGGCCAAAAGAATTATAAGAAAAGGAGGACAATGATTTCTGGCCTACCTGATTAACAAGCTACAAGATACCACGAGGTTGGAGAATGTAAGGGTAGTCAGAGAATTTCCAGAAGTGTTTTCTGAGGAACTGGATTCACTATCCCCATATACAGAAATTTAGTTTGTAATTAAAATTTTTCTTGGGGTAGCGCTACTCTCGAAAACCCCTTATAGAATGGCGAGCAAAACTGAAAGAATTCAAGGAGCAACTGCAGGAATTGCTGGATAAGAATTTCATAAGACCAAGTTTTGGTTCTATTTGTAAAGAAAAAGGATAGTTCACTAAGGATGTGTATTGACTATAAAAAAATTAAATAAAGTGACCATCAAGAATAAATATCCTCTACCTCACATCTACGAACTATTGGATCGTCTTCAAGGATTTGTGGTATACTCTAAACTGGCTTACGTCAAGGGTACTGCCAACTCCCAAAACTGCATTCAATTCATGATATGAACACTTTGAGTTTGTTGTGATGCCATTTGGATTGACAAATGATCCTGCAGCATTGATGGATTTGATGCATCGAGTTTTTGGTGCATATCTTGATTGTTTTGTAGTAATTTTCACCAACAATATTCTGGTCTACTCTAACTTGAAGAAGGAACACGAAGAGCATCTGCGGATTGTTCTTTAGACTTTTAAAGAGTATCAGTTGTATGCCTTCAGCAAGTGTGAATTTTGGCTAAGTAGAGTAACCTTCTTAGGAAACATAATATCCCGGAACGATCTTGAAGTTGATCCGGATAAAGTACAGTAGTACTCAATTGGAAAAGAATGAAGATGGTTATGAAAGTGAAGATTAGGCTAAAATAAAATAAAACGCAGCGCAAATACACATTCATCATCATAAATAGATGCCTAAATCTTCATAAGATCCTCATATGAGTCTAGAATTTAGATTAAACAAACCAACCTTTGATGCCTCTAATTTGAGCTTAACCGAAAATTACTCCAAAGAGGCCGAAGAATTGTTTCCTTCTTTCATCAAGCTCTTAATCCTCTCCAATGATTTGAACTCCACCAACTTTTGATGAAATCTTCAATTCTCCAATTGAATCTTCTAATGTCCTTTGAATCCTCAAGAAACCAAAATAGATCTCCCAAAATATTGATGATTCCGTGAGGTGTGAAGTATGTGTGATCAACTATTGATCTTCAATCTTTAGTAGATTTGCACCTCTAATGGAAGATCCACTCCTCCTCTTGGATCATAACTCAAGATCTATGATTAGAGTTTAGATCTAAGTATGAATCTAAGAGAGAATTTGAGAGATGAAGAGAGAATTGGAGGGAAACAAAATTTTTAGATTTTGATCTCAAAATAAAATGAGGTGGCCAAATTTTTGGTGTGTGAGAGAGGTGGTCATCAAAATATCTTAGTTGGCAGGGTAGTTTTGGAGAGAAGAATCTAGATTCTTCTCTTCAAAATATCTTAGCTTATATGGTATCCAAGTTGCAATCTAAGTAGTATTTTAATTAACCAATTAATTAAAGTGTTACATAGATTCTAATTCACTTTAAATACCTAAATTTATTTTTCTCCTATTTTGAATCAATTAATTCAACTATTGAAATTAATTGAATCAAATTAACCATTAATTTAATTAGAATAATTTGACTCTTCAAATTAATTTATTCAAGAAGACCAAGTTTGAATTAAGTCAAACATTTTGGCTTTTAGTCAAAATCTCTCTTTATTTGCCTAAATCTAATTTAAACGATTATCTATAATCCAATTAGAGAATCTCCACTTAGATTCATACCATGACTAAATCGAGAAAGGTGTGTGACCCAATAAGTTCATCAATTAATTAGACATGGACTCGTAATTCTTTACGATTTATAATTAATTAAACCATTTAGCTAATTACCTATAGAATTAATCTCTATTAATTCTATAGTACCCAATCTCCATAGTCGATGCTAACCACAAGCCTATGGAGCCCAAGTTATTGGTGAATTAATTCTGGTGCGAACCTCATCTACTTACACGTGCCATGCAAATACAGTCCCTTCATTTTCTATCTCCCGATTATATCCTAGGGTTAAGATATTTTCGACGTCCCTAATGGCCCAATAACTATACATCTCTTCTTAATAATTGATTCGTTTGTATCCTTGACTTCGGAAACTCCTTTCCAAATCGACACACCACCTTGCGCAAGGATTTTCTTGAATCGAACTATCATAGAAAACATAGGAGATATACTCGTTCATTAAGACGAGAAAATGGATCCTTTCTTGGAACTCACAAACCTCTATGCGTAGATAGCTTGCACTCAACGTGTACCTCATATGATCCGCTAATCAAACGCACATCAAAGAATAAGGACCTACCATAAGGTTAGCATGGTCCCTCAAGTCTAAGGGCTAATTATATGCACTATCGTAAGATAAAGAATAATCCATCATCGAATGCCACTACGACTATCTCATGGAATTCTCTATGCCAGGTCTCTCAGTAGACTTGTTCTTCTAACAAGCACCCACTAACATGTACCGGTGTCAACTACGCCGATGACCCATAAAATGGGCAATGATTCAACTCCTTGAATCATGCATCGTTAGTGAAAGCCTATCTGAATCCAAGATGCCTTCATGTCAAGAATTCTATGACTTGGAGAATTTAAGATCAAGACATCTAGAAAACTTCTTCCATATCGATTGTTGATGAGGCAATTTATGAGGATATGAAGAAGATGGCCATTTTATTTATATTGCAAAAATAGGATTGTTTACAAAAGTGCAGTAATGATAAAGCCAAATCTAATTGGATGTGGGGCACTCCTCTAACAATCTCCCACTTGCCCTAAAGCCAATACTCATAGTCCTTGGCCCATCTTCTCAAGATGTCTCTCGAAAACTTTCTGGTAAGTGGTTTAGTTAGTGGATCTACTACATTTTCTTCTGAGGTAACACGTTCCACTCTAATGTCACCTCTATCAGTGATCTCCCGGATCAAGTGACAAATGCCTCATTATCCACTTGGATCGCTGATAAGATCTTAGCTCTGTTGCTTGCGCGATGGCTCCATTATTGTCACAGAAGATGACAACTGGCTCGGCCATGCTAGGAACTACATCCAACTCTTGGAGTAAGTTTTTTATCCAAACACCTTCTTTTGCAACATCCAATGTTGCGATATATTCCGCCTTAGTAGTTGAATCGACCATGGTATCTTGCTTGGAACTCTTCCAACTTACCACGCCGCTATTAAGGCAAAAAATGAATGCGAAAATAGATTTGTTGTCATCTACATCAAATTAGAAGCTAGGATTTGAAAACCCTTCTAGTTTTAATTCTCCACCACTGTAAACAAGAAACAATTCCTTAGTTCTTCTCAAGTACTTAAGAATTGTTTTCACAGCACTTCAGTTACTTTCACCGGGGTTGGATTGAAAATGGCTTGTAATGCTTAAAGCGTACGCTACATATGGTCTCATACATAGCATTGCATATATTATACTTCCTATAGCAGAGGCATAAGATATGCCAGATATCCTACATCTCTTTTCTTCCGTCTTTCGAGCCATAAACTTGGAGAGATGCAGTCCATGTCTCATGGGAAGAAACCCTCTCTTGAATCCTTCCATACCAAACCGCTTGAGTATTTTGTTTATGTACGGACTTTGGGAGAGCCCCATCAATCTTTTCGATCTATCTTATAGATCCGTAATTTCAATACAAAAGATGCCTCTCTCAAATATTTCATGGAGAATTGTGTAGATAACCATACTTTAGCATACTCTAACGCTCCCACATCATTCCTAATGAGTAGTATATCATCTACATAAAGCACTAAAAACTGTATCGTGCTCCCACTACATTTCTTGTACACACAGGGCTCATACACATTTTTTAGGAAACCAAATTCCTTGACTGTCTCAGCAAAACATATGTTCCAGTTTCGAAATGCTTGCTTAAGTCCATAAATAGACCCTTAGAGCTTGCAAACTTTTGCTCGCTTCCCTTGGATGTGAAGCCCCCTGGTTGCTCCATATAAATATCTTTATCGAGATTATCGTTAAGAAAAGTGATTTTCACATCCATTTGCCATATCTCATAGTCATAATATGCAGCTATGGCAAGTAAAATTCTAATAGACTTAGGCATTGCAACAAGTGAGAAGGTTTCCTCAAAGTCTATACCCGGTCACTGAATATATCCTTTGGCTACTAATCTTGCCTTGTACATTACAACTTCTCCATTAACTCCTAGCTTAGCTTGGAGATCCATTTGCATCCAATAGGTACTACACCCTCTAGTGGATCAACTAAGGTCCAAACCTTATTGAAGTACATGGAGTCCATTTCGAATTGCATAACTTGTTACTAGTGTCTCGAGTCCATGTCTGGCATGGCTTCATCATGGGTCTTTAGATCATTATCTGATTGACCGGTCTTATGAGGAAATCCAAACCTTTTGGGTTCTCTCCTGATCCGTTCAGACCTTCTAGGAGGTGGTGTGTCTTGAGGTCCATCTGCTTTTATTGGTTGTAGGTTTTCTTCTTGATTGTGAACATCATCAAGTTTCACAATTTTGTCTTTTCTATCTAATAGAAATTCCTTCTTTAAGAAGATGGCATTTTACGAAACAAACACTTTTTGTTCCGAGGATTATAGAAGTAACAAGCCGCAACTCTGGGGTAACCCACAAATCTATATAAGGTGGATCTAGCATCCAACTTATCTCCCACTAGTGTCTTGATGTAAGCTAAAGACCCCCATACCTTTAAATAAGAATATGAGAGTGCTTTGTTATACCACATCTCATGTGGTGTTTTGGGCACCGACTTAGAAGGTACCGTGTTAAGTAACTTTGCTGCTGTTTCTACGGCATAGCCCCAAAATGAAAGAGGAAGATCTGTGAAACTCATCATAGATCATACCATGTAAAACAAAGTGCGGTTTCTATGTTCTGCGCAACATTCAACCGTGGTATAGCAAGAGGAGTTCACTGTGAGAGAATCCCATTCTGTTCTAAATAATCAAGAAACTTGGCACTTAAGTATTCACCTTCTCGATCGAATCGAAGAGTTTATATAGTTAGTTAGAGTTATTTTTCTACTTCATTCTTATACATTTTGAACATTTCAAAAGCTTTGGATTTGTGCTTCATGTGAAACACCCGCCCAAATCCTGTATAATCGTCGATAAACGTAATGAAGTAATTATAATCATCTCGGGCACTAATCCTTAGTGGCCGCCATACATTCGTATGAACTAGTTCTAGCGGTTTAATGGCATGTTCCAATTATCCAACAAACGATGACTTAGTCATTTTCTCTTCAAACAAGACTCGCAAGTCGGTAACTCCTCAATGTTACTTATAAAAAGTGACCCTGAGGCAACCAACCTACTTATCCTATTTTTGGAAATGTGTCCAATCTAACATGCCATAAGTATGCTTGGTTATGGTCATCTGATTTTCTTTTGTTCTCTTGCTGAATTTGTAATAATTTATAGTTAGAATCTAGAGTATAAAGCCCATTTGTCAATATACCAGTAGTAATTAAAGAATCATCTTTATAAAGAAAACACTTTTCATTCTTGCAAGAAAATTTATAATTTTCTTTGTCCAACACAGGAATGGAAATGATGTTTTTCAATAAAGACGGTGCAAAGAGACAATTACTCAATAACAACTTTTGATTATTACATGCTAAAGTAACTAGGCCTGAGGCTTCGGCATCAACTCTTGTATCGTTTTTCATCCTAAAGATCACATCTCCTTTACTTAGCCTTTTTAGCCTCAGCGTCTCCTGCAACGACTTGCAAAGATTAGAACCACATGAGATATCAAATACCCATGTATCGTTGTTAATCGAAAGATTAACTTCAACAAAGAACATATCATTTTTCAAAGAAGCCAAATACTTCTTACAGTTTCTCTTCCAATGCCCAATTTTTCCACGGTAAAAGCATTTGTTCTCTTTAGTATTGGCTTTCTTCTTGAGTCCGCCTGATAGTTTTGGAACTTGTTCCCTTTTAGAAGAAGAACTTTTCTTCTTCTTTTTCCTCGTCTTGCCCTTATGGGCCTTAGAAGTTGAAGTAATCAATACTGTCTTGTCTTTCTTCATAGTACACTCGATCGTGACAAGCACATTAACTAACTCATTAACCGTCACTTCGAGTTTACTCATGTCGAAATTAATGACGAATTGGTCAAATAAGCTTGGCAATGATTGAAGGATCAAGTTTATGTAAAGATCATTATCCATAACGACATCAAGTTTCCTGAGCTTTTCGATTAAAGAAATCATTTTCAATCCATACTCATGAATACTGGATCTTTCAACCATTCGTGCCACCCTAAACAATTCCTTGGAGGTGTTATAACGTTCATAATGCGTCTGCACCGAGTATAACTCCTCCAAGTGCACGTGTATCTCACTAGCACGCTTCATGTGCTCATGAGATTTTTGGAGCTCACTTGACATTGATGCCAACATTAGACATCGGGTTTGAAAATCATCTTCTCGCCAACGATTTACAGTTTCCCGCATGTCTTTCGTTGCATAATTGGAGATGGTATCAAGAGGACTTTGTGTCAAAACATAAGTCATCTTCTCGGAATAAAGCACAGTGTTTAAATTTCATAGCCATTCACCATAGTTAGGACCAATGAGTTTATTAGCTTCCAAAATTACGGAGAGTGAATTTTTAGCCATTTGAATTTGTTGATTTCAAAAATCTACAAAGGCGAAGAAGAGAATATAAGCACTTATTAGTGCAATACTTTAAAACATGATATGGTCTTGTATCATGAGTTATCTCTCACTATTTTCTTCAAATTTTATGCCCTCTCATAAATTCGGGAAATCATATTTCCTAGTGGGTTTTAGGGCCTTTAAGAATTATTTATAGACCCAAGAGACGTAGCCATCTATAAATAATTAAAAGAGCATCACATGCTTGAGCAGTAATCGTAGCTTTCCAAGTAGGCATGTCCCATGAGACGGAGTCAACGTGCCCACCCGGTAGCATCTCATGTCACATACTTAGTGGTAGAAGGCATGGAACATTAAATCTCATTCAATTTGTTCATTACAACTTAATAAAATTGTTCTTGCGAAAAACACTTAGACATTCTCAGTGAGGAATTTAATTCGAAAGATTGTCATGACCTCATCAATGTTTTATTTACTCTTATTTAGGTTATCTATTCTAAGCATGCATCACCATACATCACAAAGATAATAACCATAAATAAGTAAATAAAACAACCTAGCATGCTCCTAGGGCAAATGATTATGACCCATGACTAAATAATGCACTTAGAGCTACTAGTACATTACTTAGTGATTTAAGGTGAGTAATTAAATAAATAGATCCTATCTATTATATGTGCATCACCATGCATACATGGCCTTCATGTTTTGAACTCCTTCTTCTTCTTTTTCTTGATTATATTATATACTATGCACACATGGTCTTCAATCAAAAGAAAAGGAAGATCTCACCATCCTAAAACTACTCTCATTACAGATGAAAAGGAGGCATGCAAGCCCCATTAATTACAAACCCTATCAATAAATCAAATCATTAAAACCATTTTAATGAGGCTCATAATCATCCATACATCCATTCAACATCAAACATCCATCATATAAATACTTGAAATTAAATAAACAATAATTAATTAAACATTCATCACATGAATATATAATTAAAAGCAAGTTAACGCATTATATGCCACTGGAAATTGTTTAATATAAATTATCAATTAAATGTGGAATTAAACTTGGTTTTAAATCATCTTAAGGTTTCTAAAACCCTTCAACAATTTGGGAATGATTTAAAACACCATGAGAGGTCAAATTACATCAAAATTTGTATCAAAACTTTATTAGAATTTCAAATGACAGATTCATAATTTGCCTAGGGTCTGATCGGCTGCCCCTGTTCCAAAAATTTTAATAAATTTCTTTATTCCAAAAATCACCAAATTTGAATCACTGGTTCCTAACTCATTGTAGATTACTCAAAAAATCAAGGAATATGAAAATAGCATCAATTAGAGCACGAAATGATTTTATTTCCGCAAGGTTAGTGCACAGATTAGATAATTCTCAGGTTTGAATGGCAGTGCATGTTCTAAGATTTTTAGAAAATTCTATTTAACTCCAAAAATCACCAAATTTAAACCATAGATTTCCAACACATCCTAGATGACTTAGAAAATTAAAGAGAACAAAAAAAAAAGCCATTTAGTGCACAAAAACATGTCAAAACCAAGAATCATATGTGCATGGTTTTCCAAAAAACACCAACGTGTTCTTAACACAATTTTCATGCTCTAATTGATGAGTTTTTTATCCAAACCATACAAGATCTAATCTAATACATGTATATTAATCTCATATGAGTTTTAAAATAATTTTAAAGCAATTAATTTTAGAAATTAACATTATTTCCATACCTAATCACAAGATCAACATCAACAACTCCAATCATTCAACCATGTTGAATCTAAATGTCCTAGATCAACATATAGCATCATTTATCACATAGATCCAAGCCACACACAACATCTAGTAACCTACAACTCATTAGATTGAATCAAAATCACTAGAATTAATATTAATTCATCACATGAATCAATGTTTAAATGAATCTAAAATCTAGGTCATATGATTTGGCTCGGATATCACTTGAAGGTGAAGATTAGGTTAAAATAAAATAAAATGCAGTGGAAATACACATTCATCACTATCAATAGGTGCCTAAATCTTCATACGATCCTCATATAAGTCTAGAATTTAGATTAGAGAAGAGAAAACCAACCTTTGATGCCTCCAATTTGAGCTTGACCAAAAGTTACTCCAAAGAGACGAAAGAATTGTTTTCTTTGTTGATCAAGCTCTTGATCCTCTCCAATGATTTGAACTCCACCAACTCTTGATGAAATCTTCAATTCTCCAATTGAATCTTCTAATCTCCCTTGAATCCTCAAGAAACCGGAAGAGATCTCCCAAACTATTGATAATGCCGTGAGGTGTGAAGTGTGTGATCAACTTTTGATCTTCAATCTTTAGTAGATTTGCACCTCTAATGGAAGATCCACTACTTTTCTTTGATAATCACTCAAGATCTATGGTTACAGTCTAGATTTAAGTATGAATATAAAAGAGATGAAGAGAGATGAAGAGAGAATTGGAGGGAAACAAAATTTTCAGATTTTGATCTAAAATAAAATGAAGTGGCCAAATTTTTGGCTTATGAGAAAGGTGATCATCACATAGTATTTAAAATGTGATCCATTATAACTTGGATGCTTAGTTGGCAAGGTAGTTTTGGAAAGAAGAATCTAGATTCTTCTCTTCAAAATATCTTAGCTTACATGGCATTCAAGTTGCAATCTATGTGGTATTTTAATTAACCAATTAATTAAAGTGCTACATAGATTCTAATTCAGTTTAAATACCTAAATTTGTTTCCCTCCTATTTTAATTTATCTTCTTGAATCAATTAATTCAACTATTAAAATTAATTGAATCAAATTAACTATTAATTCAATTAAAATAATGTGACTCTTCAAATTAATCTATTCAAGAAGACCAATTTTAACTTAGGTCAAATATTTTGACTTTTAGTCAAAATCTCTTTTTATTTGCCTAAATCTAATTTAGATTAGAGAATCTCCACTTAGATTCATATTGTGACTAAATCGAGGAAGGCGTGTGACCTATTAGGTTCATCAATTAATTAGACATGAGTTCGTAACTCTTTGCGATTTATAATTAATTAAACCATTTAACTAATTACATATAGAATTAATCTCTATTAATTCTATAGTGCCCAATTTTGATAGTCGATGTCTAACCACAAGCCTATAGAGCCTAATTTATTGATGAATTAATTGTGGTGTGAACCTCATCTACTTACACGTGCTGTGCAAATACGGTCCCTCCATTTTTCATCTCTCGATTGTTGCCCAGGGTTAAGATATTTTTGGCATCCCTAATGGCCCAATAACTATGCATCTATTCTTAATTATTTATTCGTTTGTGTCCTCAACTTCGAAAACTTCTTTCCAAATCAATACACTACCTTGCACGAGGATTTTCTTGAATCGAACCATCATAGAAAACAAAGGAGATATACTCGTTCATCAAGATAAGAAAATAGATCCTTTCTTGGAACTCACAATCCTCTATGCGTAGATAGCTTGCACCTAACGTGCACCGAATATGATCCGCTAATTAGTGATCGAGACGCACATCAAAGAACAAGGACCTATCATAAGGTTACCATGGTCCCTCAAGTCTAAGGACTAATTATATGCACTATAATAAGATAGAAACTAATCCATAACCGAATGCCACTGGGGCTATCTCATGGAATTTTCTTTGTTGGGTCTCTCAGTAAACTTGTTCTTCTAACAAGTACCCACTAATATGCACCGGTGTCAACTACACCGATTACCCATGAAACGGGCAATAATTCAACTCCCTGAATCATGCATCGTTAATGCAAGCCTGTCCAAATCCAAGATTTCATCGTGTCAAGGATTCTATGACTTTTAGAATTTAAGATCAAGCTATCTAGAGACTAGTTTCATGATCACCATCATATGCATAACCTTGCCTCGCACTACCTGATGGATCAAAAGAGTTTGCGATGTATATAGATGTGCCTAAGGAAGGTCTAGACTGTGTACTGATGCAGAAAGGGCGAGTGATAACGTATGCCTCGAGAAAGTTGAAAAACCACTAGCAGAACTATCTCACTCATGATCTAGAGTTAGCAACGATACTTTTTGCATTGGCTAAGTGGCACTAATACTTGTACGGTACCAAAGTGGAGGTTTATATGGATCACCAGAATTTGAAATATATTTCTAGCCAAAAAAATTTGAACTTAAGACAATGACGGTGGATGAAATTTTTGGAGGATTACAATTTCACCATTGCTAACTATCTAGGTAGAGCGAATATTAGTGCTGATGCCCTAGTCAAAAGGGGAGGTTGGTGAACATAAGCATATATCCTGAATTGTACGATGAGATTCTAAAGGCTCAAGAGGAAAACGAATGGATACGGAAGCTTAAATCCTCAATGAGCATGCAAACGAAATTTCAAGATAAATACAGAAGGACTACTATGCTTTAGAAACAGGGTATGTGTTCTTGCAGGATTGCGCAAAAAAGTGTTAAAATGGATGTAAGTGAATATATCCAGAAATGCCTAACTTGTCAACTCGTGAAAGCAGAACACTAGAGACCCTTTGAAAAGTTACAACCACTCCCAATTCTGAGCTGGAAATAGGATCAGATCTCCATGGACTTCGTGGTTGGTCTACCTATTATAAGAGCAGGCTGTGATAGTATATGGATTACAGTTATATGCTTACGAAATCTGTACATTTCCTGCCTACCAAAACATAGTATAATGTTGAAATACTCATCAAATTTTATATCAAGGAGATAATTCGATTACATGAAATACCTCAAAGCATTGTCTTTGATAGAGATCCAAAGTTCACGGCGAGATTGTGGAGAAGTCTACAGGAACATTTGGGGACTAAACCATTTTTCAGTACGACAGCTCATCCTTAAATTAATGGACAATCAAAAAGGGTGATTTAAATATTGGAAGATATATTGCGAGCTTGCGTTTTAAACTTTCTTGAAAACTGGGATAGGCATACCTTTGGTAGAATTTGCCTAGAGCAACAGTTATCAAGCTTCAATACAATGGCACTCTCTGAAGCTTTGTATGGTACAAAATGCAGATTGCCTCTGTTTTGGGACTTGGATGAGACAAGAAATACCTCAAGAGAGGGAAGGGATGAATGTGGCCTAAGATAAGACAAGAAGTAATTGATAAGGTTTAGATCATTAAAAAGAATATGAAAACGACCCAAGATAGTTAGAAAAGTTATGCAGATAAGTGATGGAAGGACCTGGAGTTTAATGTTGGGGATCAAGTATTTCTAAAACTTGCTCCGTAGAAAAGAATATGGAGGATGGGAAAAGAGGAAAGTTAACTCCGAGATATACAGGACCTTTCGAAATCATCAAACGTATTGGTCTGGTGGTGTAAAGATTAAATCTTTCACCGAACCTTATAGTAGGAATTCATGACGTCTTTCATGTATCTCAACTACGAAAATATCATCCAGATCCTTTACATGTAATTGAGCACATTGACGTGCCTATTCAAAGCGATCTCACGTATATAGAACAATTAGCTATTAACCATGAGAGCTTGACACCTATCACTATATAATTGTAAATGGCAAACAAGTCCTAAAACTTAGTCTATAAGATTGATCTTTCTTTTGTGAAACAAAAGCACTCTTCCTTGCTTTATTCTTTTGTCTCCCAAACATAAGAACTTTCATCTCTTTTATCTTCCTTCAAGCACTTAGTTGTTTTTTTTTTTTTTTTTTCTGTTTTCAAAAGTTGTAAAGCTTTAATTCAAAGGGGAAAGGGCTAAGGTTGAACGCTTGGTAAGCTCTCAACTTATTTTAGGGTTTTATGATTAGAGTTGTATTGCAAGAATTTATATTTGTCTAGAACAATAACTAAATGGTTTATGGTGATTAAATCCATAGGTAGATTTACTTGAAGGATTTTAGATCTTAAAGACATATATAACTTGAAGGTAAGGATTATGGTTATTTTTCTTCCTTGATACCATGTTCATTTTGAGTTTTTTGGTGATATTCTACGTCTTGCTTGAAAAATTTGTAACACTTGATATTGATTATCCTTGTTTGAAGAATGATTTGACACTCCAATTTCTATGATCTTTACCATTGTTGTATGCTCTTGAACCCTTAGATAATATGGAAGTTATTGGAGTAGAGACACTTGGGTATAATAAAAACTTAACCAACTTGAACCTTAAGAATATAAAAATTGAAGTTTTTGCAAAAGTTTTTCTCCAAAACTTTAATCCTTAAAAAACTTGAAATTTGATTAACAAACAAATCTAGTTTTTGTGAACAATGATTTTCTGCTATCTTGAGGAATTTAAAATATGTATATATAGATGAAGTTGGGCATGGGGCTAGTCCGTGCCTAATTCTGAGTGCAATTGCGCTCATTCCAGAATACTTGTAAGTGTAATTTTGACTCTTTTTGCCTTTATATGTCCATATATCACTTTGATAAGTTATCCTAAATCTAAATATTTCTTTTATGCATCCAAAATTCAAACCGAATTAATTGATAATGTTCGAAACTCGTTTGAACTTCAAAATATTTCATTCGGATGATTATTGTTACCCTCAAAACCTTTTGTATGTTTGTTTGATGGGCCCTTAGAAAGTCTCAAGAGAGAAGTGGGTGGTATTGGGCCAATAACTAGTGTTTTGAAGTGCTTCCTGCTAGTTAGATAGTTCTGCGAAAGCCTGGAGGCAGGTTTTTCAAGGACTAGTCTGTGACATACGGTATATCGACATTTTTCACACTATATGAATGGGTTACCCACCTCTGAGTGGCCACAAGAGTGTGGGGCCTATTGAGAGATAAGGATTATATGTTTAGTTTGAAGTTATAAGGGTAATAAATCCATTAAATATTAGTTCAACCTATAATATTTGATTGTGTGTTTGATTTTGTACTCTTGGATGAGTTATCTATTTCTATTTGATTATTAAAAATATCACAATTGTATTGCATATTTTCACTCATTTATTACCCTCATTGGCTCTCTATTTAACTTACTGATTCGATCTAATCCTTTACTATTCCCAACTATAATTCCTTTTAAGTCAGTGGACTTATTTGAATATATTATCATGTGTAGATAAATGAGCTTCTGGAGTTTGGTTGGTTTGAGATTATGTACCTTTGTTTTGGTTTATAAAAATATTGGTATTGTACAAATGAGATTATGTATTGTATAGGACTTATAGCCATTAGAACTTGTGTTAGGTTGAGGAGTTCGTAAATATTGGTACCTTTAGATAAGTGGCTTGCAGCCTTGTGATACTTTGGTTTGTAATAGATGTTGGGATGCAATGTATACGTTTATATATTGATATGTTTGTATAGTTATTTTTCCTCGTATTCATGTCATCTCATTAGAGGTCCGCTTGCCCACAGGTAGCGTTTTCGGCTTAGGGACTAATGTTCTAGGTCTTGGGGCATTATATACCTACTTATGCGTACCGTGCCAATATGGTCCCTACATTTTCCATCTCCCAATGTGGCCTAGGGTTAAGATTTTTTTGGGATCCATAATAGCCCAATAACTACGCTTCTATTCTTAATGATCAATTCATTTCGACTTTTGAAACTCCTTTCCAAATCGACACACCACCTTGCTAAAAGATTTTCTTAAATCAAGCCACCATAGAAAGTGTAGGAGATCTTCTCATTCATCAAGACGAGAAAACAGATCCTATCTTGGAACTTACAGACCTTTATGGGTAGATAGCTCGTATCTAACATGCGTCTCATGCGACCCACTCTAAAGTGGTCGAGATACACGTCAAAGAACAACGACCTACCATGAGATTACCATGGTCTCTCAAGTCTAAGAACTAATAATATGCACTATTGTAA
This sequence comes from Handroanthus guayacan, assembly GCA_014898755.1. Classification (NCBI taxonomy): domain Eukaryota; kingdom Viridiplantae; phylum Streptophyta; class Magnoliopsida; order Lamiales; family Bignoniaceae; genus Handroanthus; species Handroanthus guayacan. The sequence goes on along the minus strand of JACFYI010001461.1, from coordinate 475,680 downwards.
GACTGAGAATATTCAATCACCGAATACCATCATAGCTATCTCGTGGATTTCTCTATGTCAGGTCTTTAGTGAACTTGTTCTCTAACAAGCACCCACTAGCATGCATCAATGTCCACTACATCGATTGTCCACAAAATGGGGCAATAATTCAACTTCTTGAGTTACATATCATTAGTGCAAGTCTATCCAAATCTAAAATATCGTCATGTCACCTTTGTCCAACCCCCTCAGCTCGGTTATGCTTAGCTTCTAATTCACCTTTGCCCATTATGTTGGAAACTCCTGTGCTATTTTCATCATCCACCGCAATAATTTTTCACAACCGCTCCATCATCTTCTTCGTTCTAGAGTTTGATATAGATAGTTTCTGACATAGGTTTGCAATTCCTTGTAAAGTAGCGGAAACCTCATGCACTAAGGATCATCTATAAGATAAGGTGCTTTGAATTCAATGCTTAACTACTTGCCAATATTGATAGTCCACTTCTTATTGATACAAGAATCGGGAATTACTCCTAGTCGAAGACACTTAAATGTAGCTATGAGGAGACAACATATTATTCCATCAAATTCCAATTTGAGGCAGTCAAACTGGAAAATAGATCATTCACAATCGATATTAACTACACATTGTCTATCATTAACTTTCTCACAATTTCCAAACTTCAATGTTAAATGGCCATTATCCTCATTCAAATATTCCTCCATGACTACATTTTGTTCTTTATCAAACTCATCCTATACTTTCGCAAATAACTCTTACGTGTAAATTCTTGCGGCATGCTTCTTAAAGCTTTTTAAACTACGTGATCTCACAGATGGAGTTGATGTCTCACTATCATGCTGCTTTTGAAAAAACACCAACTTGATTTTATAAAGTGAACTATGATACTCCCTCATGAACTCAACGAGTTTGCAAATTGGCTTTAATGAAAGCTTCAATAAAGCGTTCATAAATTCTGATCTTTGTGTGTTAATCATGAATGCTATGCAGTGTTCATGGAAATAAGTCTCACTCCACGCTTCTTTCTTACTATAAACTTCAGCAACCTAATGAGGTTTAGCAACCCCATGTTTTCCAACCAACTCACACAATGCTATATCAAACTCTTCGATACTCAACGTTCGACTAATTAGAAATCCAAATTCACTAGCATAACTAGGTTTATAGGTGTGTTGCATTGCATTTTGCTCCAAATGCCACCTGCATATGCAGTGTCTTGCCTCAGGATATTCAAGTTCTACCACGACATGCATTGGTGCATCTTGGTCAATAAGGATAGATATAAGTTTCTTTCACCCATTGCTCCACGAAAAGTTTTCAATAACCACCTGTATGATGCTATATTTTCACTATACATTAAAGCAACTCCGAACAAACAAGTGTTGAAGTGATTATTTACACCACATCTAACATCTCCAAACAACTTGAACTCAGCCCTTGACATCCCATTGGCCCAAAATAACTTAGTCAAAACATTGTTATCATCAATAGGATAGTCGAATGCCATATTTTTATCATTAATTTTCATCCCTTCAAGAAGTGACAGCACACTATTAACATCATCACCTTGGACCGTTTCCCTATGCTGCCTATTAATAAAGTTATATCCATCTTTCCTCCTAAATGTGAGGTTACTTGGACCCCCCTCAATGAATGCTAAAAAATCCATAGCTTTTGAAGGCCGAATACCAGAAATTGTCATCCCAGAAAGAAGAGATTTATGAGCATGAGTTAAATACCTAGCACAAACCAAGTGAAAAATGACATTCCAGAATGTAGCATAACAAAGACAATGAATATAAAACGGTGGACAAAACATAAGATTGAAACAATGTTATTCACGAAATAAAATCGAACCATCAGACAACCAAAAGTGTGTTTGATAGCACATATTAGGGTGGATTGTGATATATAAAATACCACAATCTATTGTTTGATAGGAAAGATTAAAGAAATGGGTCAGCCCGGTGAATGTACAAAGCCTGCACTATAATAACTACTAACCTCTATAATTAATCTCACATTGGGGGTGAGATTAAATCACCCAATTTGGAATGTATAAAATGTAGGTGAATGAATTACTTTTATGCCCATGTGAACTCTCTCACAATTACCTACCTCCCACTTCAGATTATTGCTGTATCACTTGAATATCAAAATGCAACAACAGATACCCTAAGCCAAGTGAAAAGAGACGAAATCCCAGATTTAGTTGGTGAGTTTTTCATGAAATTGAATTCCTTTTTCCCTAACTTTTGATTAATCACATTCCACAAATCACCTGAGGATGTGTGAAATATCTCAGTGTTTGGCTGCATTGGTGTTTTCACCTCATAGGTTTCTTTGCATAATCATTTGTTCTCTCTTAACCCGCATTTTATACCATGTATATGCCACTAATTACGTGCATATAAGTTCCATTTTGCTTATTATTCTTCTGTCCATTTGTTGATTTGGTTAACTGATTATTCCGTTGATGTAGAATCTTGGCCTTTATATTCATGATAATGTTTTATTTTTTCAAATTATATGATTAACTGGTTTTAATTTTAATTTACTTGGTCTAGTATATTTTAATGTTGGGTGAAATGTGATCCTGGTTTGAACTCCCCAATTTGGGAAATGATGTTAGCCTTCAACATCATAAAAAAAATAAAATAAAATAAAAATAAATAAATAAATTTATTTTTTTGGTTTGTATAGAGTTGAAATAAGTTATATGGCTGATTAAGATATGTATTAAATTAAGTTCATATGAATAAAATCCTTGACTAAAATATGCATAAATGTTGCATAATTTGTCTCCTTACTTGAACTTCCCAAGTTGTCTAAACCACTTTTCCATTGATTTTCATGTGTTCGATGTATGTTGTATAATGCCCACATGAGTTCTTTGAGTGCCAGTAAACAGCTGGATTGTAAATATGGGATACAGACGATGTTGGTGTACTATTTAAGTTTGATTGCAAAGTTTCGATTGTTGTTATTGTGGTGCCAAGTTAACTTTTGTGTTAAATCATGCTAGGCTAACCTGTGCACACCATCATGGATTCAAGGACAAAATTGGCTATTATGATATGTTTTATCGCATTTATTTTTCGTGATCTCGTGTGTATGTTCATGGTTTAATGTATGTCATGACGTATGGTGGGGGGAGCGTAGACATAGTACACAGTGTAGAAAGTGGAGTATGATAGCATAATGCCCGATCAATTTAATTATCTACGAGAAATGGCAGAAGAAAATGATCGGGCATGTATCCATAACCTTCGGATGGATAGGGATGCATTTTGTAGGCTATGTTATCTTCTTAAGCATGTGGGGGAGTTATAAAACGAGCAGTATGTTTCTATTCCTAAAAAAGTATCAACTTTTTTGTTGATCCTTGCCCATCATACTAAGAATAAAATAGTCAAACACAACTTCAAGAGATTGGGCCAAACTATTAGTAGGTATTTCACTCAGACCATTAATGCCATCATTAAGATAAGCGGTCTTCTGCTTGTGGAGCCTGAACCAATCGATGAAGATTACATGGCTAACCCTTGGAAGTATTTTGAGGTAGCTTACAATGTAATCTTTACATGCATTATTTGTCTATGTACCACATTTATTGATTTATGACCATACTAGATTGTATTGCATGTGTTAAGCCTGTCCAGGTGCTCTAGACGGGACATACATTGAAGTCCGAGTTTCACAAAATGACTAGACCGGTTATAGATGTCAAAAGGGTAATGTTGCAGTCAATGTCCTGGGCATATGTAATAGGAAGATGAACTTTGTTCACGTGATAGCTGGATGGGAAGGCTCAGCTACGGATAGTCGAGTGTTGAGAGATGCCTTGCATCGGCTGCATGGGCTCCACATTCCAACCGATAAATGTTGATGGATTGATAATTATGTGTTTCAAAGACATACTTCGTGTAAATTGAACAATCCCTACTCTGAAATGCCTATACAATGACATGAGTTTTTACAATATAATAGGTCAGTTTTATTTATGTGACGCTAGGTACAGTAGCGTGGAGGAATTTTTAGCTCCATATCGTGGCACACGATACCACTCCAAGATTGGTGCGACGGCCCAAATACACCACAAAATACAAAAGAATATTTCAACTTGAAGCACTTCAAAGTACGCTCAGTTATTGAGAAAGCATGTGACCTTTTTGAAAGGTCGATGAGCTATTCTTTGATCACTAAATTTTTATCCAATTAAAGTGCAGAATCTCATCATTCTCGCATATGTGCTATTGCATAATTTCATCTGCAGCTCCATGTCCCACGACCAAATAAAAGATATTGATTTAGGTCATAACGGTGTACTGGAGGATGATAACGTTGAACTTGTAGAGACAATTGAGAACTCAAATTATTAGATTGCATGGAGAGATAACCTAGCAAGCAATATGTACACCGAATGGAAGGCACACTAGGAATGTTAAATGTTTTTATCAGTTTCACATTTGTGCTACTTGAATGTTATATTTGTCCATTTAATTGCAATATGTAACAACACTATACATATATTTTTTTTTTTTATAATGCATACAGATGGCGGTTTATGGTTTATCATAGTTATGTAATCTTTTGGCGGTTGCCTTTTTTCTTTTTTAATGAATGCATGTTATCTTCATTGCCATTTCTATATTCTAAAGTGTTTTTGCTTCACATTATAATGGTTTTACGTTTATATTCATCTTCTCACACAGGAACATAGAACATTTTGACACTTCATCCTGCAGTACACGTGTCAATCACAACACTGCACCACGATGGTTTTGGACCCCCCAAGAGAATGCCGCACTAATTGATGCACTTAAGACCTTACGATCACATGGGTGGAAGTGTGATGGGATGCTTGTAGCAATTGGCTTTTTCTTTTTTCTTTTTTTTTTCCTTAGTTATCAAGTGACCCGTAATTTAGGTAATTTTGAATGGCCGATATATGTCTCCATCTACCTAAATTGTGCTTTTGTAATAGAACATGTAATTTATTATAATTTCCATGCAAGTTGTGAGATGACTAACAAGACAATAGCATATTTATTCTTCGATGGGTACGTGCATGTGCACCCTTAAAGCTCAATAACATAATTCCATTACACTTAACAACAGCTAAGCTAACCATGCAGAACATACGGACATGGTAACCAACACGACAACACACATGATGCAATAGTGTAACAAGTTTAACGCCTAAATACATATTATTTTTCGAAAGTGTCTTTCGACACGAAACTAGAAAGGGGCATTTGAAGAGCCATAGGAGGGAGCAACTTCTCCGCTATCTGATTGTTATTGAATGGTTTGTTTTGAACGGATTCATCACTCTGCAGATCACTCATATTAACAAGATTTCCCATGTTGTTCCAATAACTCAACAACATATCCGTTGCCTCCCGTGATGCAGATGTTCTAGTTCCGAAATTGACTTTTGATGGCCAGATGGAATCTGAGCTCGTTTGGCTATACGATGCACTGATCGTGATTGCCCTAAAAGACGGGGTGGGAAATGTGGATCGTTATTAGCTTGCTCTGCATCCTGTGGATTGCTAGGTGTGCCAGATATCTCGATAACTTCTGAATCTGCAAAGATATCGATGGGTTTAGATCTCCAAAAATACGACACATCCCGTCCCAATTAGTCTCTCCATAGAGCATGTATGCCTCCACTCGTAGGTATCTCTATTTACTAATTAAGAATACAGTGAAAAACCCATATTTTTCAAATTCAGACATCCTAACGTGAAATGAATTATCGATTACTAAAATAATTCCATATTATAGTAATTCCAAATGTAGTCGCTAGCATCTACATAATTTATCTCAGAGCCGTATGAAACATTTGGGTGGGTTACAACAAACCCGAAAATAGCTAATGACATTGAAGTTGTTTAAACTTTGATAGTCTATCACTCAGTGAGAAAGTGGTAGCATACTTCGCATTTACACTATCAATTGCGGCTCGAATGACACTTAAATCTGATTGAGTTATAATGACTTGAGATTCCATTACGTACTCAGCCAACCGACATATGATCTCATTTTCATGTAGCGCACTTCACTAATCATTGTAGAATAATTCTTGCTGTGTTCGTGGATTGTTTGGGGCCATTCCAAATATCAACAAGAAAATGAGCAAAACTTACAATCCAGGGAAAAATAATAGAGAAGATATATACCCGGACTGCATTGTATTAAAATATGGGGGAATTGTGATGCAAACAATGACTATTTATAATCCAAAGGGAAGGGGATGAATCCAATAATAAAGCCACTATTTAGTGGGTCAAATGAAACAATATGTTATATTTGTTGTTTTGCACTTGGGCCACTAAATGCCATGGAACACATGTTATAGTCACTGTCTAATTTAGCTTTTGGTGCAAGACAAGTGCAATCTCACTTAGCACAGTCACATGCATATTCGAAATAGGAAACCGCACGGAATAGACCTCATGTAATTTTATTGCATGATAACTAAATGATAAAATTCTATTTTTATATGTAATTTGTAAATGAAATTTGCATGGTTAGTATACGATAACGGATATGTTTCACTCATAGAGTTGGTTATGATATAATAATATACGTTGATAACATAAATAAAACCATATTACACATATTTAGATCCATTAATTGCATAGAAAAAGAAAAAATTAAATAAAAGTTACAATTGAATTTTTTTTATATATAAATATTGCTACAATCAATTCGGTTAACACCCAAATGAACGTCGCTACAAGGAGACACCCACAAACCATACAAGCACCACAAGTGAAAATCATATGTTTGTTGACATAATGTATATGCTCTGTGCAATTCAATTGCGCAGAACTCCGTGACGTACTTGAGATTTTCATGGCAATATTATCACATAGCAAGGCTTTGTTAGTACGTATACATTGAGATGTAGCATGGATTGATTGTAATCCATCGGTCTTTATTGAAGTCAAATCACCCCATGCTAATCCTTGATATTCATCCCACCATTTGAAGTGACTCTTATGATTACCTCCAACTAGGCATTTGTAAAACCAACGACCAGGATTCTTCTTTGTCATCGATTGTGGCAATACAATTGGGCCATATCCACACTGGTAGTGAGGTATTGGCTTTAACATCATCCTTACAAGGTAAACCCTCGTCTGCAACAAGATATTAATTTAGATATTTATTAGTTTAATTTAACAATATGGTCTTAGGGCAATATACAATTTAATAGTAATATAAATCTAACTTGATTACATATAATTAATTTTACCATAAGCAACCAGAAAAAAATTACCTTGTAATTCAATGAAATCTTACCTATTTATATGCGTGCTCTTGAACAATGAGGATACCAAACTTGATAACTAATGCTGTGATGGTGAAAAATTTTCATCACTATGACTAGGTATATATACACCCAAATGCCACTGTATTATGACCATTGACAAAACAATCAGCTTTTTATCCATTGCACAGTTCTCATCATGTTGCATAATTTTATTGTTCCAAATTTATTAAAAAAAAAAAAAAGGGGCAATTACACACCAAATACCACAGTTATTCTGCAAAGGGCTTTATAGTAAAATGGCGTCATAAATCCATTAATATAACCTATTAAACAAAAGATATCTTTTGGAGGATGTCAATCACATTTTCTAATGTATCTTATCAAATAATAAATTGAAATGCTATACATTCCTTAATAACTAATGGACCTCTACTTTGAAATTTCCACAGATTCCCTAACATTCTCTATCAAACACACCCCAAAAATATCAAATAAAATCTATACACCCTTACACAAAAATAAGATGCAGAAGCTCTCCAATGAACATCCCATAATTTAGAATAAGACTAAATATGCTAAAACTAAGCTTATCATAACCCAATTTAGCATAACAGTGACAATAAATATCAAATAAAGGTAAAAAAAGACTTAAAATTTCAACAATGATTTGTAAAGCCAAAGTCTTAAAGGCCATAGCAACAAGTCATTATATTCAAGTTCCAGCATCTATGTTTAGAATAAATAGGGTTCCAACATCTATGTTAAAAAAATTTACAATAATTAAAATTATTTATAAGTATGAGTTAAATACCATAAAATATAAAGAAAAATAAAAAAATCTAATAATTTTTAATGACATTAATTTTTAGTGTATAATTATCTCCAAATGGTGTCATAATTATAAATTAAATAACTAAGTACTATAGCGGTCAGGTAAATCCTGTTTATTTTAAACTCTCACTAGATATCCGCATCTTGTAAAGGCCATCAACAATATCGTGAGCAACCTAAAATGTTGATAGATATCCGCATCTTGTTTCACTTTTTGGTCTCTGATTTTGTCATTGATTGTTTCCCTAATCCTTCCGTTACCTGGCTCGTGAGCAAACCCACTCCCGATTTATTACTAGCCCAGAATTTGTTGTTTTCTTATGACACCTTCGAATGTCAAATCCCATATCCCTTCCATAAGTCAAATAGAAGAGGTTTGTATCCAAGTCACCCCTCAAATATACTAGTTGAGTAATTGTCTCAAAATCTAGAACCATGCAATTTGTTCTACAAGGTAGTGGCTCATTTGGGTTTGCGGTATTTTCAATATGACATCAAAGTGGAGCCTCATTGTTAGAACCATTATTGTCATATTGAAGATTGTTTTATGGTTCTTCCATTTTTACAGGAGAACTTGTTATTGTTCCACGTTGCAGTGATGACTTTGGTTCAACAAACTCCAAAGGAAGATTGCTGATGGCAGCTATGAGCTAGACTCTAAATTATTATCAACTTCTGTAGGCACACATTATCACAGCCATTCTCAATCTTATGCGCCTCATTCATAAGAATTTAAGATGTGCAACATTTTTAAGAAAAATGTTCATACAACAACATATAAACATATAAAATTTTCCTTATGAAACCAAGGTTCTAAGTGCACTCATATTAAAAATAAGAAAATTGATAGAAAATTAACATCGCTAACATCATTATCTTTGTATTATACATTGGCTATGTAACTCAAATATTTAATCATTTTAATCCCATAAGTGTAACACCTGAGAATTTCCTAAATGAAATTCTTGAATCATCGATTTATCAAAAATTATTTGATTTTAGAATTGGGCATCGTTTTAAAACCAAAAAACATTTTTTGCATTCAAAATTAATTTTGAATAAACACGTTTCATTTCCTCATCAGTTCTCGACCCAAAAATAAGCCCAAATGGCCCATGAAATAAGCCCAATTCAAGCCCAAAACCCTAGCCATCAATTTTGATTAAAAATGAGCACATTTGAAATTCAAAAAAATAAAAATAAAAGAAAAAGGAAAGGAATTCTGCAGAAAAAGGAGCCATGCAGCAGCCACATCCTTGTGATAGATTGGCTTCTTTCTATCAATCTAATCCATCTTCTAGCCACCCTACACTACCCCTAAAAGTTGGAAATTGCTTTGAGGGACTTGGACTTGTAGTTTCTTGCAATATTAACCCCATTTTCCCTCT
>JACFYI010001461.1:452547-464609 GCA_014898755.1 Handroanthus guayacan | reverse complement strand
AACGAACATAGGGAAGAAGTAAAATAAATAGCCTGTCTAATTACCTCTAAAGTTTTTGAAATAAATTCATAAAAGAAATTCAAAAATAAGAAAAAGGATACGTGTAGACTACTCACATACATACCTAATATTAGGATCTTTTGGGGTACCCAACCCAAGAACACCCTTATTAATTTTTAAGTGACTCTATGGTTAATGGAACTTTATAGATTTTGCAAAATTAGCAAGCAAAGAAAACTTCAATGCACAAACCAAATTTTCTGTAACTTAATGTAACTAAACTAAAATAGACTCAGAGCACTAATTTTGCACTAGATAAAAAAAAATTATATATGTTGGACAAATCCAAAATTGGCTAGACAAATAGAGATATATAGAAATAAACCAAAAAAAAAGAAAGTGTTGCATGTATACTTGTATGCTCAAATTGAAAACATATTAAATTTACTCAAGTGTTAGCAGGAACGAAAGAAAGCCTTAGATTGTTAGAAAATAAGGTCTACATACAAATACTTGTGTATTTCAAAATATAAACAAACGTTCTCAATAAAGCAGATACACGTAAATCATGTAACACGTATCAACAAACATAGAAATATAAAATAAAAACATAAGGAAAAGAAAGCCTACTTGAAATTTTAGATGTAAAACTAAAAGTTGGAATGAGTTGAGGCCTGTTGTTCCAACTCTTCTTAGAATGAGTCGAGGCATGTTGTTCCAACTCTTCTCCTATTAAGGCGGCACTCCAATAATCGAAAACGGCAAACGAGCTGACTCGAAACTCTCTTTATGAATGACATAATTTAGCATGTGTAGTGTCGTGCTCAAACAACACGAATGTTGTATGTTTTTCTCTAAGTCTATTTGGTTTGGTTCTAGATTCCTATTTATAGTCGTGCAATGCTATGTAATCTGACGAGACTTGTCTATTAACAAGAAACATAACTCTTGTTTTAAAAGCACGTAAGGATATGATTAAGAGTTGGCACTCCTTCGCTTTAATTTTATAATTTTTATAATTGTGTCCCAACTCAAAATTTAATATTAATTAAATTCTACAGTTTAATTTGACACGCCACGTAATGTCCTTATTTATTTCTTATTAAATTTTGCTTCTTTCAAGTCTTTTCTTTATTTTTAAAATTATACTAGGCACATTCGAAGTGCTTAAATTTTTTATTATATCAAATTAAAAAATATTTAATTATTTTAACTAATAGAAAAATTTTCTAAATTGTTGAAATATATTTTTTTTAATTTATTATATAAAACAAAGATCGAAAATAAATTTGAAAAGAAAATATCATTTGGTCATTAGCTTTTCGAACTAATTTATTATTATCTTTTAAAACTAGTTCTATCACGCCCCAGAGGACGCGAGATTTGCTTAAGAATCCATCGTGCGCAATCTGAAATTGAGCTATGAACAACTCGCTCAAAAGGGATATCCAATGATTGCACATAAATTTTTTGGCTATTGCTTATATATATACTAGGGATCATTTCATTAATATCCTAATGTGGGATATCACAATCACCTTTCCTTTCAAAACGCGACGTCCTCGTCGCGATATAACTTGCCTAGGACCTCTCACCGAATGTTGGGACTCTAGAGGTGGCTCTTGCGGGCTCAAGAGGTGGCTCCCACACATGTAGCACTTTGCCTTGCAAGCTCAAGAGGTAGCTCCCATACGCGTAGCACTTCGCCCCACATAGCACTTAACTCTCTTCGAATGGTGGTCAGCTCTGATACCATTTGTCACGCCCCAAGGGATGTGAGATTTGCCTGAGAATCCAACGTGCGCAACCTGAAATTGAGCTATGAACAACTCGTTCAAAAGGGATATCCTCGTCGTTGAAATTTACTAATTTTGACTCTAACTTGTATCACAGATTGTATGTCTAGCTAACGAATTTGTACTAGGAGAAGTATTTTACTTTAATAAGAATTTATTCTTGAATTTATAACTTTATAAATTGAAAAGTTATTTCATAAATAATGGAATTGTTATGTAATATACACGCATATGTGTATATATTGTGTGTGTGTGTATACATAAAACATAAATATTTGTCTTGAAAATACAAATAAAACATGAGATTACATTTAATTAAGTGAATGCATGCATAAATGTGTCTAGATACATCAGTTAATTTTCTTAATTCATAACTTCACTTTCATAAATTTTTAAGTTGCATTTAAGAGATATTTACTATGTAGATAATAAAGAAGTTATTAGAAAAATAAGAAGTTATGACTCTCTTGTAATCTATAAATAATAGAGAAATTTCTAAAACTTATTTATCATCCCACAAACAAATCCCTCTATCAATTTGAGGATTCAAGTATTTGAAATCACTCACTTTAAAGAAATTCTCAAAAATCAAATCCTAAGAACCCTAGTTTTCCAATTCTTTGATTTTGATCAAATTGATCAATCAAACACACTCCTCAAATATTTTAGTGAAGCTTTGAATAATTTTCTTTCATATTAACACCCTCACATCCCTAGGAATTCAAGCTCACAATTTAAGCCATTAAATGAGGTTTAAGTTCATTTGGAATTTCGGGAATTTAAGGAACCAATTGAATTGTTAGTTGACGAGATTGGAATTTTAAGCAATCGAGGTAATGATTCTCTACCAATACTCATTTCGTGTAGAAGCTTGATCCTATTTCATTCATTGAGAATTCATCGTCCTAATGTCAAATTCGAGTTTTCTCTTATATTATTATCCTCGTAGACATGTGTGATTATTAGATTCCATGAATTTTGATATTCCTCTTATATTATTTCATTCCATACATTTGTTCTTACAAGTTTAATTTGTTATTGTATTGATAAATGCATATTATGCTTTTACAAATCCATTTCTTGATCTTCGTGTACAAGAACCCTTGATCATAAAATGGTAAATACCACTTGCCTAATCCATAAGGGTTAAGAGCGTGAACACTTGCCGACGAGAGGTTAAGTGATGTTGCAACAACTGACTACTTGACTTGGTGCGAAATGCACACTTAATATTTGGTTCTATGAATGTACATAACCCTTCATTCAACTCTCTTATACAATTTGAATTTGACTTGTATACTTAATTACTTGATTTCCATAACTGGTTTCTTGTAAATGAATATTTGTTTTTGCTAACGTTATTTTATTCAGCATACTTGACACACTTATTCCTTCATGAATAGATAATATTTCGACTTCACTCACCGTAATGAGAATTGCATCCTGGACTTGATTTGCATCACTTTATTGAGCTCTCAAAAGCTCACTCCTTTTAATTTCTTCCATAGATTATCAGGAGTAGCTTAGGGTAGAGGGGGGAGGGAATATTGATTATTGGCGTAATAGTTAGTATTGAATGCTTTAAACAATCTTATGAAATAATGTTTTAAATATTTGAACTCATTTATTTTAATTGAAATTAATAAATTCAGTAGATGCTCTGTTTATTTTGGATATTGATATATTCATAGGTGATGTATTTGATAATAATTTTTTTTAATTTTATTTAAGAAAAATTTCGGATCATTACAGTTGGTATCAGAGCACAGGCTTGAGATCTTGAATAGGAAAATACTTGGAAACAAATGGAGAAGTGGGGTAGGACTGGATAGACAAGATTTTACCTTTGTAAAACCTTATGAATTTGTTAATTTGACATAAATTTAATCTTGATATAGGATGTTGAGACTCGAAAACCTAGGAAGACGCAACTCTAATCAGCCATCTAGATGTTACACGCATTGTGAAGGTACCTACTGCCTCGATGTTTGAGCAATTCATCCGTCAAAATCCTAAGAAATTTACGGAAGCTACTACTCCGCTTGAACCTGAGGAGCAGATCCGAGGGATCGAATGCAATTTTCGAGTCTTTGAACTCAATGAGAACCAAAAGGTTCAGTTTGCCACTCACAAACTCAAAGGAGCTGCTCTTGATTGGTTGGAATCTGAGGAGAGACGAATGACAGAAGAAGAGAAGGAGGCTATGACTTGGGAGGGTTTCAAGAAAGCCTTTTATGACCAATACTTTCCGCCTATGGTTAGGTAGAGATGAAACACCAATTCCTAAATATTAGTCAGGGAAATGACACAATGACTGAATATGAGACTAAATTTTCTCGTATGTCCAGGTTTTCCCCTACAAATATGGACACTGAGGAGAAAAAAGTTGAGAGATTTGTGCATAGGCTTGATGCTACAATTCGTCGATTCATGGTTGGAGGATTTCCAAAGACTTATAAAGAGGTTGTGGAAGTTGCTCAAAGAATTGAAAATGACAATAAGCTATACTTTGAAGAAAAAAACCTAAAAAAGGATACGGATCGAACCGAATCTAATAGGAAAAGGGACAAAGATGAGAAGGACAGAGGAAAGAAAAAAATTAGGGAGCACAAGTCTAATCAACACAATAACAGCCTCCAGAAGGAAAACTTCAATAAATACCTGAATGCTACACTACAGAAGGCACAAGCAACTCCTTGCCAAACTTGTGAAAAATTTCATGAAGGTGTATGTCGTCATGCTATGGGCACTTGCTTTCAGTGTGGATCTATGGACCACACGGTTAATGTATGCCCTTATGCTCAAAATAAAAACACAATGGCTAATCAAGGTCGACCTCAACAATGGAGAAACAACAACAACCAACAAAATAACCATGGACTGCTAGTGAATGCACCAGCTTTACCATCGCCGCATCAACCGAACAACACAGCTCCACCTAGACTTTATGCAATGAATGAATAAGAGGCTCGTGATGCTAATGACGTGGTCACAGGTACCATTATTATTGGAGGATTTAAAGCTTACACATTAATTGATCCAGGCGCATCACACTTTTTTATATCATTGTCTTGTGCTCATCATGTAACTACCACTCCTGCACCCTTCACAAAATCACTAAATGTAGGGACACCAGCGTGTGTTACCCTCTCTGCTATATCTATCTTTAAATATTATCCTCTTTTATTTGATAGCCAAATGTTTATTGCCAATCTTATTCCATTTGATATTAGTGGTTTTGATGTGATCTTGGGCATGGATTGGTTGTCAGCTAATCATGTCACTATTAATTATCGAAGTAAGATATTAACCTTTGCTAAACCTGGAGAGGCAACAATTTCTATCCAAGAGATTTGATCTAATCCTCTCCCTCCTCTAATCTTTGCTCTTACCGCATGACGTCTCTTAGAAAGAGGGTGCGAGGGATTTCTATCATATGTAGTTGCCTTAGAGAAGTCAGAACACAAACTTGAAGACATTCCTGTAGTTCAAGAGTACCCTGATGTGTTTCAAGAAGAAATTACGAAATTACCACCTGTTCGTGAGATCAAGTTCAGTATTGACCTAATTCCTAGAGCTTAACCTGTTTCGAGAGCACCATATCGGATGGTGCCAATGGAACTTGTTGAACTAAAGAAGTAATTGCAAGAATTGACTAAGAATGGAGGTATATGCCCCGTGTTTCACCGTGCGGAGCTCCAGTTTTGTTCGTGAAGAAGAAAGATAGAAGCATGCGACTCTATATTGATTATCGAGAATTAAATAAGTTGACCATTCGAAATCAATACCCTTTACCTCGTATAGATGACTTGTTTGACCAATTGCAAGGAGCCCATTATTTCTCTAAGATTGACTTAAGGTCAGGATATCACCAGTTGAGGGTAAAAGAATCTGACATTGCTAAAACTGCCTTTCGAACTCGTTATGGCCATTATGAATTTGTAGTCATGCCCTTTGGGTTGACAAATGCTCCAACGGTTTTCATGAACTTAATGAATCGTGTCTTCAAAGAATATTTGGACCACTTTGTAATTGTATTTATCGATGATATTTTGGTGTACTCAAAGACAACTGGAGAGCGTGCAAGTCACTTACGACTAGTACTAGAAAAATAAAGGGAGAAGAAACTTTTGCTAAGTTTAAGCAGTGCTCATTTTGGCTCGAAGAAGTCTCTTTTCTTAGACATGTTATGTCTAAGGATAGAATTTTAGTTGACCCTGTCAAGATTGCAACAGTGCGGAATTGGAAGCGGCCTACATCAGCAACTGAGATAAGAAGTTTTCTAGGGCTAGCTGGCTATTATTGAAGATTTGTGGAAGGATTTTCTGAGATAGCTATGCCTTTAACTAAGTTAACACATAAAAATGCCAAGTTTACATTGATGAAATAATGTGAATATAGTTTCCAAGAGCTAAAGCAAAGATTGATTTTTACCCCTAAGAGCTAAAGCAAAGATTGATTTTTGCCCCTATCTTAGCTCTACCTTCTGGTACTAGAGGATTTGTTATCTATAGCAATACATCGAAGCAAGGGCTGGGCTGTGTGTTAATGCAGAATGGGAAAGTGATTGCTAATGCACGACTTCACATTAAAGATTTGGAGGCACTACTTGTATGGTGAGAAGTGTGATATTTACACTGATCATAAAAGCTTGAAGTATATCTTTATCCAGAAACAGATCAATATAAGGTAAAGAAGGTGACTTGAACTTCTAAAGGACTATGATTGCACCATTTGCTATCACCTCGGCAAGGCAAATGTTGTGGCTGATGCCTTAAGCCATAACAAGTACTAATCTCACATGCTAGCTTCTCTTACAACTCAATCTAGATTAGTTAAAGAAATCTCACATTTTGGCTTGGAGACTGTAACAAGTACTATTGGAGGTTTCCTTGCAACTTTGACTGTTCAACTAGTTTTAATTGATCAAGTTAAAGAAGCACAGAAGCATGACCTAGACATTGAGTATATAATTGTCGGAACTAGCAAAGGTAGATTCCAAGACTTTCGAGTAGATGCCAGTGGAATACTTTATGTTGGAAGTAGGCTAATAATGCCGGTGGATTCTGACTTAAGGAGGGATATTATGTTTGAGGCCCATAATTCAGCTTTTGCTGCACATCCCAGTAGCACCAAGATGTATAAGGATTTGCACGACATGTATTGGTGGAGTAATATGAAGAAAGATGATGTAGAATTTGTGTCTAAGTGTTAGTATGTCAGCAAGTAAAGGCAGAACACTAACAACTATCAGGATTGTTACAACCTCTCGATACACCTCAATGGAAATGGGAGTATATTAATATGGACTTCATAGATGGTCTACCTTTGACACCAAAGAAACATGATCATATATGGATGATCGTGGACTAATTGACCAAGTTTGCTCGCTTTTTACCAATTCGAAGAACTGATTCTCGAGAAAAGCTAGCTGCATTATACATTAATGAGATAGTTCGATTACATGGAGTATCGACATCAATTGTGTTAGATCCAGACGTTCGTTTCACATCAGGATTTTGGGAAAACTTTCAACGAGCACTAGGCATGAGGTTGGATATGAGTACCGTTTTTCATCCTTAGATAGATGGTCAGTTGGAATGAACTATTCAAAGTTTGGAAGATATGCTACGAGCTTATGTCCTAGACTTTAAAGGAAAATGGGACGATCATTTGCCTCCTATAGAATTCGCTTATAATAATAGCTATCACTTGAGCATTGGGATGGCACCATATGAGGCTCTTTATGGGAGAAAGTGCCGAACTCCGATTTGTTGGAATGAAGTTGGAGAACGAAGCATACTTGGACCTGATCTTATTCAACGAACAATTGAGAAAGTCTGTTTAATTCAGGACGAATTAAGACTGCTCATAATAGGCAAAGCATTACGCTGATCTCCAACGTCGAGATGTGGAATTCTAAGTTGGAGACAAGGTATTCCCTAAGGTCTCCCCATGACGTGGAGTTCTACAATATGGAAGAAAGGAAAAATTGAGCTCGAGGTATATTGGACCTTTCGAAATACTTGATCAAGTAGGTCCTTTGGCGTATAAATTAGCCTTACCTCCAACACTTGATCATATTCATAATTTGTTCCATATATCCGTTCTTCGAAAATATCTATTTGACCCTTCACACATCATAAAAAAATGTGTCTAGATACATCCATTAATTTTCTTAATTCATAACTTCACTTTCATAAATTTTTAAGTTGCATTTAAGAGATATTTACTATGTAGATAATAAAGAGGTTATTAGAAAAGTAAGAAGTTTTTTGTAATCTATAAATAATGGAGAAATTTCTAAAACTTATTCATCATCCCGCAAACAAAAGCCCTCTATCAATTTGAGGATTCAAGTATTTGAAATCACTCACTTTAAAGAAATTCTCAAAAATCAAATCCCAAGAACCCTAGTTTTCCAATTCTTTGATTTTGATCAAATTGATCAATCAAACACATTCCTCAAATATTTTAGTGAAGCTTTGAATAATTTTCATTCATATTAACACCCTCACATCCTAGGAATTCGAGCTCACAATTTAAGCCATTAAAGGAGATTTAAGTTCATTCGGAATTTCTCAAATTTAAGGAACCAATTGATTGTTAGTTAACGAGATTGGAATTTTAAGCAATTGAGGTAAGGATTCTCTACCGATACTCATTTCGTGTAGTAGCTTGATCCTATTTCATTCATTGAGAATTCATCGTCCTAGTGTCAAATTTGAGTTTTCTCTTATATTATTGTCCTCGTAGACATGTGTGATTATTGGATTCCATGAATTTTGATATTCCTCTTATATTATTTCATTCCATATATTTGTTCTTACAAGTTTAATTTGTTATTGTATTGGTTAATGCACATTATGCTTTTACAACCCCATTTCTTGATCTTCATGTACAAGAAGCCTTGATCATAAAATGATAAATACCACTTGCCTAATCCATGAGGGTTAAGGGCATGGACACTTGCCAACGAGATTGGAATTTTAAGCAAGGAAAATTCCGGGTCGTTACATTATCATACGTGTAGGTATATACAGTAATATACATACATATATTTATATACATATTCATATTCTTCATGTGTCGTGTCCTAAAATTTTTGAAAAATTCGTATCGCTGTGTCCGTATCCTATCGTATTTGTGACTTCGTATCCATATCTGTATCTGTGTATCATAGGTATAGATTAATTAAAACAACTAAATTTATAAATATTTAAAGGGATAATTATTTCTACACCTCCTAAAATTTACTATAATTATCAATATACTTTCTGATGTTAGGATAGTTACCATTACAATTCCTAGTATATAGTACAACTAACGGTAATTTCAATTACACACTACAGCTAATGATAATTATAATTACACACTCTAGACGCATGCATAATCATACTTGAGCCCTTTAGGCCGAAGCATAATCTTATAATTACATTCTCTTATTCAGGGGGTGCACTTATAATGTTCAATATGTTTGGATTATGTAATAGTAACTTTTCAAAAAGTATAATGATAATTATCTAAATTTCATAAAGTATTTTGACAATTATAATAAATCCCAACAGGCGTGGAGGTGATTGTCTCATAATTAATTTTTCAATTATTACACTTTAAAATTGGAGCACACAAGTCAAATGTCCGAAGATCAGAACGTTAGCAAAGGGTCAAAATCTGTTGGCCGGTGCTATGCAACATAAATGTGCGTCAATTTACACACACAGAGCCTATACGTATACATCTATATATACAGCAAGATAAAACACATTTCATAGTCCTCCGGAGGTTCAAAACGGCGTGTGCGAAATCCTCATCGTTCCTTTCTAATCTCTGTTGCTCTCTCTGTTTCCCCGTTCGTACCTACTCTACGTGCACAAATTATACATCCTGATTTCCCGGTCCAATTGAAAGTCTATACTTTTTAATCTGTGAATTATTAGTATACTTTTGTTGTTGATCCGATAGAAAATGGAGGGAGTGGATTATCTTGCTGATGAGAGAAAGAAGGCGACGTTCGATGTGGAGTCCATGAAGATTTTCTGGGCTGGCTCACGGCACGCCTTCGAAGTTTCTGATCGTATTTCCAAGCTCGTAGCTAACGATCCTGTAAATTTTCGTTAGCCCTTTTGATGATTTCCATGTTGAATTGCTTGTCTTTTTGTTCTCTCTCATTTCTTTTTGTGTGGGGATGGGGGATCAGTGATCCGGTC
Source organism: Handroanthus guayacan (assembly GCA_014898755.1). Classification (NCBI taxonomy): domain Eukaryota; kingdom Viridiplantae; phylum Streptophyta; class Magnoliopsida; order Lamiales; family Bignoniaceae; genus Handroanthus; species Handroanthus guayacan. The sequence continues at coordinate 454,603 of JACFYI010001461.1, read as the reverse complement.
ACTGGATGAATTTAGGGTATTGGATAAAATTCGATAGAATTTTGGGCAACTTTTATAAAATTCGGTTGGTGACAACTGATATAGTCCTAAAACTTTGGTTTTGCTGTCAAAAGATTAGATGCGAATTATGATGGATATTCTGTTTCAAACTGTGTTCCGCAGTTGATCCTTTTTATTTTATAAAGGAAAAAAAAAAATGTTGAAGCTAATGTTTTGCTTTATTGGAATTAAAGAAGCGTATGAATTTCGAGACCTGATACTGTAGTGAAACAAACACCTGCCTACACTGAGTTGGACTGCAAGTAACGAATAGTATGAATGTAGTGAAACAAACACCTGTCGACACTGAGTTGGACTTCAAGTAACGAATAGTATGAATGTAGTGAAACAAACACCTGCCGACACTGAGTCAGACTGCATTTTTATTTTGGGTTTTCAATTCCATTTAAGTAACGAATTGTATGAATGGTGATTTACAAAGTAATGGTAACTGGATATTTGTTTTCTGTAATCTTAGCTTCCCAACCATTGAACCATTGAAGTCGTGCATTCTAATTTGGGGATGATTTCAGCTTTCACCAAATTTAATATGTCTTATTTCTGGGATGGTTGTGAAGGACTTCTTTAGATATTTATAAGTCGTCTCGTAAGTCTATATTTAAGAATGAAGGAAATTTCTAATATGTTAGGTTTAGGTAAATGGTAAACTAATCGGAAACCTGAGTTTAGTTGCAAGCGTTTTGTTTAAGCCAAATTCTTGCAGAAATGAGGAAAGATGAGGGTCTATAGACGTAAAAGTCTGCCATTTAAATTCTATTTTAATGCACAAAAAAATAAGGGTTAATGTTGGATGTGGAAAATTAATTTCCTTTGCTGCCTTATTTCCTGGTATAAAGCAAGGAAGACGTTCTAGAGACCTATGTAATACAAAAAAACTTCAATGGGCAATACTAGATTTTCTCTGATAAAATGAAATCTCTTTGTTCTCCTTTGCCTCCCAACCCTTCCTGCTTATTGAATAAACGCAGCTTAAAGTCTACTTCTAGAACTCTAGACCACGTGCATTTTAAAAGATGCCAGATCTGAACTCCAAAATTGACGAGGTGAATGGAACTTCTTATATGGGAAAATGGATTTACTACCGTTTTCTTGGACAAACATAATAATAATTTTTTCTTTACCTGATTATAGAATGGATTATTGTGGTCATTTTTTCTTTGAATGGATGTTAATATGATCTAAGTTACTGTGATCGTTGAATTTAGGCATTCCGGAAGGATGACAGAACTATGCTTCCAAGGAAGGAATTGTTCAAAAATACTCTTAGGAAGGCAGCTTATGCATGGAAGAGGATTATTGACCTTCGTCTATCAGGTGAGTTCTTTCTTCAGAATTTAGATTGATTTATACTGCTTTTATTTCCATGTCATTATGTTATCCATCCTTGTTGATTTTCATGGTTGCAGAAGAAGAAGCATCTAGATTAAGGTTTTATGTGGACGAACCAGCTTATACTGATCTTCATTGGGTAGCTTCCACTTTTCAACTAATAATTTTTTAGATCAGATATTTATTTTTTCAGTGTTTGTAGTTATCAATAAGTTGAAGTTTTGCTCTTCTTGTCATATTGTAAAATGATTGGTCCTTGTGACTTGCACTTTTTCCTATTTAGGGAATGTTTGTGCCATCCATAAAAGGACAGGGCACTGATGAACAACAGAAAAAATGGTTGCCATTGGCCTACAAGATGCAAATAATTGGCTGCTATGCACAAACTGAACTTGGTCATGGGTCCAATGTGCAAGGTCTCGAAACTACTGCAACGTTTGATCCTCAAACAGATGAATTTGTACTTCATAGTCCTACGTTGACTTCAAGCAAAGTAAGTTAAACTCAAGGAAGAGCTGTGCACTTTAATTCTATTGGTAAAAAATAAGGATTCCTAGATTTGCCTTTTTTACCCTTCCCCCCTCCCAGGGGGTTCTTTCTGCAGCCCCATTCATTATATTCTTGTGTCTTTGTATTTTATACTTCATGTTTCAATTCCTAGATTTGC
>JACFYI010001461.1:418160-448812 GCA_014898755.1 Handroanthus guayacan | reverse complement strand
TTTCTGTTTGTTTTATTTTATTTTATTTTATTTTTTTGGGGTTGGTTCAATTTCTTAGTCACTTGGTTTGTGATACAGGATGGAATCGAAGAATGTCGGAAGTTATGTGGAGGTCATGGTTACCTTTGTAGCAGTGGGCTTCCAGAACTATTTGCAGTTTACGTTCCAGCTTGTACGTATGAAGGAGATAACATTGTCCTGCTTTTACAAGTAGGTTTCTTTAGATGTGCACAAGTGTATTAAGTATTTAATGGTTAGGATTCTTTTCCCGCCTTCTATTTTTTCTTTTCAAGCTATATACAATGTTGAACACTGGAGATGAAGACGATTGCTATACTTGATTACCATTGCTGGATGTGGTAAGATGTATGCAAGGCTAGAAAAAATGACCTAGTCTTTCATTGAATAGATGTTGAAGGGAGATACATAACAAAATATAGCATCATATCATTACATTTGACGTATCTACTTTTCTTTGACTTATTGTTTTGAACTTGCCATTACAAGTTGAGCCAAAAGTTCTTATTTGAGCTTTGCAATGTACTTTTTTGTTAGTAATCTGATATTGGAAATTTTTAGAATATGGACATTCTTGTTGGGTATGCCATTCATCATAATTATGTTCTCTTCGAGGTGTTTTTGGAACCTCCAACTCGAAGTTAAAACTTTGCATTATGATATTGCATATGTTATTCTCAAATATGTCTACAGTGATAAGATTATTTATGTGAAACAATTTTTGTCTGAGAAGTATGTCTCTAGGGAATGTGCCAGTCAGACTGTCTATTTTGTTATATGGAATCTACTCATTTAAGGAAGTTGAACATAATATTTCCCAGCTGAATTAGTGCATTTTGTGTTTTAGTAGGTATTACTTTTTTGAGCACTTGTATTATATGTATTGTTTGTGGAAAATGGAGGATAAAAAATTTTGATTTGAGCACAGTGATGTTGTTTTGTGTAAATCACTTGCTTTGAGGGTGCGCACTTCATATTAACGACTACCTGCAAAAAATATTTTTGGATTCAGTGTTATCAATGCACATTGCTTTATCCCATTCTTTTAGGCATAATTATGTTTTGACTTCATTTTGCAATAATGTGGAATGACTGTGCTGGAACATTTCATGTTCTTGGACAGTTAAATAGTTATGTTCTGTGTATGCTAGTTTGGTTGTCCTAAAGTTTTCCACTTAAGTTTTTAAGGGATTAATTTATTCACAGTGGATGCTCATTTTATGAGTTTTACCTAGTTGATTACACTAACGTCCTGTAGGTAGCTAGGTTTCTCATGAAGACTGTCTCCCAGCTTGGAAATGGGAAACAGCCAGTTGGGACAACTGCTTACATGGGAAGAATTGAACATCTAATGCAATGCCGCTGTAATGTTCAAAGAGGTTCGCCACTTTTTTCTGGAAAGTAGATAAATTAAATATGTGGACAACATTATTTTCAGAAAGGCATACTCCACAGGCTCAATATCAGTTGAACTTTTATCACGTTTATAGTACGAAAGGACTATTTGGGTTAGAAATTTAATTTAATTTTTTTTAAATTATTTTAATCAACTTGTAAAATGAATTCTTCCTTGCACTCTGCTTAGAAATTAGTGATAGAAGACAACCTTGAAAGCACTTGACTAAGATGAGCAATACGTACCTGAGAAGAATTATTTTGGTGACTTTGGTCTGTCTATGATGCAGCTGAGGATTGGTTAAAGCCTAGTCAAGTATTGGAAGCATTTGAGGCAAGAGCTGCTAGAATGTCCATTTCCTGTGCTCGAAATCTGAGCAAGTTTGCTAACCCTGAAGAAGGTACTCTTCCTTGATGATAACTTTATATCTCTTAGTCTGTACTTTGTTTATTGTTCTTAAAGCAAATTGGGAATGTAAATAATTCTGTTCCATTGATATGCAACCGGACAAGTAAGTTATGGCAGAAAAAGGGCCGAAATGAATGGGAGAGGGACTACTGTAAAATGGATAAATCCTAAAGGTGTTCTGAAACATGTATGAGTTTTATTTTCTGCGTAAGATATGAAAGGTCCTTAGTTTAGCAAGAACTAAAACGAGCTCATTGCGCAATTTAGTGGGTTTCCTCTCTTCTCTCTTTTAAATCCTTGTGTGTACAATGCACTCTTCTTCAATCTGTGTCATGATCAGTTCATGGCTTGTAAATCTGTTCTTCAGTCTTTCTTTTTCTTTGCCTATAGGCTTTGCAGAGTTAGCATCTGACTTAGTAGAGACTGCTCTCGCTCACTGTCAATTAATCGTTGTCTCCAAGTAAGCATTTTGTTTATGATTTTGTAATTAATATTGTACTAGATTGAATGGGATGGGATTGGGGCTTCATTGTGATGAATTTTATCCACTTTGTTAATATTTCTCTTTGAGATCATTAGGTGACTGTTATCATTCTGTCAAGTTTCTAATGCCGTTCAATTTTCATTACCGTTCTGTGTTCACCTACTTTCTGGTAGTGTCTGGTAGTGTTCATATTTGGCTTATATTACTCCACCGTGACCTGTGTATGCTTCATAGAACCAAACTCTTTGCTTTCTGCAGTTGCCCTTATGATTTTGCAGGTGTGAGCATGTTTACTCCAAAAATCGATAACTTTATCATTAATGAGAACTTATTGCATAAGACATGTAACCCGAAAGAAGTGTTGGAGAAAATGGAACTACAACTCCTGGAATCCTATTTCGGGAGCTCCCAAACTTTGATTTGATAAATAGATCTGTCCCTCAGTGATTTTTTGTTAATGCTTTTGTTAATAGCAATAGAATTTCATTTTTCATCCCTGATCTTACTGATCTGGGCATGGACACTTGTGCATAATGCTATTGTGATTCATAATCATCTGGAGGCAATCAAGAAGAAGAGCAAGCTTAATTTCAATTTCTTAGATTGAGTTTCTCATGAATGAACTTATGGTTTGGTTAGGTTCATTGAGAAACTGCAACAAGATATTCGCGGTGAAGGAGTGAAGCAACAACTACAGGCACTTTGTGGTATTTATTACCTCTCCCTTCTTCGCAAGCACCAGGGTGACTTCCTTGCCACCAGTTATCTCACCCCGAATCAGGCTGTGCTTGCTAATGATCAGCTCAGAGCATTGTATACCAAGGTTCGTCCTTGGACAATTTACTTTTTGTCTTTCATGAGAAACTGTTATATCCATATCTATTAACTTGCTTACTTGTTTTAGGTTCGTCCTAATGCCATCGCTCTTGTTGACGCATTCAATTACACCGACCACTTCCTGGGTTCAATTCTGGGCCGCTATGACGGAAATGTTTACCCCAAACTTTATGAAGCAGCGTGGAAGGATCCTCTGAATGATTCAGTTATACCTGATGGCTACCATGAATACGTGAGGCCTTTGCTTAAGCAACAGCTGCATACTGCTAAATTGTAGACCTTTGGGTTCGATACGTATAATAGTGAACTGTGTTCACCAATAAAAGGACAAAGATAGTGGGCAGCAGGGTGTAGTTCTCCTAGACCATTTAATTTCCTATCTTAGATTTGCTTATTGTATGTCACTACCTTGATTGCAAGAGAATAAGATCGCCCTGGGCTGGGTGTTCGGCTTCTCTGAAGAAAATAGTAGCAATTGTATTATTTTCCCGCATGCATGACAACTATATTTTTGGTCTAATAAACAAACGTTGAACGCGAGTATAATAAGGTGTCGGCTGTCTGATTCTACATGCTTACTTGGCAATTCCAATCAGGTTTGGATGATCAATGTTGTGTTAGATAACTCCTTTTCCTTATTTTTGAAACAGGTGGAATTTTTCAGAAACTCTTTGCTCAGGACGTGATTATTTCATATTCTGTGTGGTAAAAGCATGCCAATAATATTTGATACGAAATCAACGAGAAAATAATTAGTGTTTTTTATATGTATGTGGCGTGTACTTTGAGGTGAATAAGACATGAATTGAAATATAAGATTACCACTTTCCTATTTTGGGCATGTGATTGATAACATATTACGATTTTATTACCAAAGAGGAGTAAGACTCACTTCTCAACCATCTGCATGGGACTTGACAGATATTCTTTTTGTTTTACGAAGGATAAAAGTTCCCCACCAAGCTATGTATTATGTTCCAATAGCGTATTTATATTCAATGAGATTCAAACAAGTCGTCTTGAGTATTTTTCATAAATTCTCATGCTTTATGACAACAAAAAAAAAAAAAACAAAAAAACAAAAACAAAAAAAAATCGATTTTCTTTCTAGTTTTGATGAATGATTTTAGAGATATTTTGTTGACCTTAAATATAGAACCAAATCTACATATTATTTGTAAAAATTGGATGAGAATGCCAAGAGAATATATATATATATATAAAATTATATTATGCAATATTAAGAGCGTGTTTGAGTGAGCTTATAATCTGTTTAAGAGCTTATAAGATGTGATAAAGTGTTTGGTAAAAATTTTTAAATTTTTTTTTATTAACTCCTAAAATGAGATGTTAGGAACTTATAAGCTCTTTTTAGAAAAATAAGGCACTCCTAACTTATTTTTAAGCGCTTCACATTCATCGTCAGTTTTAACTATTTTAATTACAAAATAGCCAATACTAACATCTTATAAGTTAGATGATTTTATTTTATCCAAATACATTAATAACTTATCCCTTAAATAAGATCTACCATCTTATAAGCTTCAAAAATATCTTATAAGATATATGGACTTATAAGATATTGTAAATAAGCCTAGCCAAACATCCTCTAAGTCAATTTTGGCATGCACTTAATGTTGTATGTGCAATGTTAGTAGTGGAGTGCTGTTGCGTAATGTTGAGTCACACCAACTATGTCATCAATGCTTATTGTACAGTCTGTTATATAGAGTCATGTTGTTGTATCTTTTCTAGAATACATATATTTTTTTGCGTTCATTCAGTACTGTTGATTTTCTATAACATTATACGTGATTATTTAATTTTTTTTTCCTCTATGATAATATATTCTAAATTTATTTTACGCTGGAATTGACATTTGGGTACTTAGAATATCTTATCATTATTAAATTTTAGAATATATCATTATTAATTTATTTTGTTTTAATAATTATAAGAGTAACTCATGGAGATGGTGGTAATATGGTGTAATACCTAAAAAATTTCCTTAATTGAATTTTGAAACTTTCATTTCTCTAACGATGAATGAATTTTTACTATCACAAATTTTTTTTTAAGATCAAAATATTTTCCCCCACTCAAAAGGATTTCCTGTACACCTCAAAATTTCCTAATCAAGATTTTAACACTTCGTTTTTCAAACGATAATTAGTTTTCACAATCACAAAAGTTATTTTATTACCAAAATAATTTATTTGCATCCAAATTTTTTTTTTTTTTGCAATCGAGACTTCGTTTATACTCCGTTTCGGCTCAAATGAGCCCCTTAGGCCCAAGAAAACAAGCCTAAATTAAACCAAAGCCTAGCCCAACACTTTTGACCCAATATTCAATATTTCAAAAAAAAAAAGAAAAGAAAAAAAAGAAAAAACAGCAGCAAAAATCCGGCTGCTGCACAATTAGGCAAGAAAAATCCTCACCCACTCCCATCGATCCCTCCAACCTTCTCCGAGAAGCTTTGATATTTAGATATTGATCTTTGGTCCAAGTTTTCTTTGCACAAAGGCCCTTCTCTCCCTCTATAAATATGAGTATTAAGTGGATGAAGGTCTTCCACATTTGCAAAAACAGTTCTTCCTCTTATTCCCTCTATTACCTGTTCAATTATACACTATCTTCTTGCAACTTTGAATTCTTAAAAGAGAACTACATTAATCATAAATCATACCTATCATCTGAACAAAGGGGAAGGAGTAGGAAACACTCTCATTAGCCTCTTGGTAAAATTGATTAATAAGTTTGTACGATTATATGGTAGATTTGAGGATATATCTTAACATAAGCATATAATCTTCCATTTTGATAGGTATTTGAACCTCTATTTGGATCAACCAATCTCAACTTTAAAGAGATTAGTACAAGAGTAAGATTTATGGTATTTCCTCCCTTGCCTTCGTATATTGCATTTTGCAATTCTTGGCCTAAGATATGCAATGGAGCCGTATATTCGGTTTTTGCAATATTCATTATTTTGTTTGCTCCATATTTCTATGAATGATGATTTGAGCTCCTTGAATGGCATGAAACCTCATTCCCATTATGACTATGATATTGAGACTTTGGACCATTGGATAAATGAAAGATTTGAGGCAAAATGGAAGAAAAATGACTATGAACATAAAAACAAATTATTCACTTCAAATTTGTAAAATAAATTTGAAAAACTAAAATCTCATAAACTTGGCTTCAAAATGTGTTTTTGGTAGTCTGATTCCAAATGAAAATTATAGAAAAAAAAATTGAGTTCAAGGACTTATAGCAACTTTTTTCCAAAATTTTGCCAATTAAGATTTAGAATTTAAAAATTAAAAATCTTGATAATGAGTAGAACAAACTAAATCTAATTTTTTCACATTTAGCCCTCTGCTATCATAAGGATTCAAAAAAAAAAAAAAAATTTCAAGCGCCTAAGCGCCCAAGGTTAGTGGTTTTGGCCACTATTTGGGCGCTCGAGTCCAGTAAGCTCAAGCACTATTTGAGCACTGGGGCGCTCAAGCGCCCAATACAGTGTAGAAAGCTTCATTTTCCGACTTCATTTTGCTCACTCGAGTTCGTATATAACTTTTTTAAACATGTTTAAGACTTCAAAATAATTTTTTTTCTAGTTTATGGTCCAAATTCCAATCGTTTGTTTGAATCGATCGATCATCTGAATCTGTGCCCATGGTGGCTGTATATTTCTGATATGTTCATATATGTTCTGATATGTTCTGCTTGTTCTAAAATTCATGTCTCGAAGAGGCTAATGTTTGAATATGTTCTGTTTGTTGTAAACTTATACGAAAGTTTGATAAGTTGGATCCTGGGAATTCTTAGGGGGATTTGATTTGGTGTTATCAAATCAATGATCAAAATCCCTAAGGATTCCTGTATGCTAGATAGTTCGGAGGAGTCCTAAAAGTAAGATTCTAAAGAGTTACTCCTGAGATTCATTGTCGTCCATGTTGTGGCGACTGTATCTAAGGTAATTATGGCTCTCCTCGAACGGCCGCTTGGCGAAGCAAATGGAGGGATAAGGTTATATGTATGTTATATATTGGAGATATAAGAGTGATAGATTCACTAAATGTTTGATTTAGCCATATATGTTTATTGATATGAATGTGATAAAAGTTTGTCATAAGTTATCCATTTGGTATGTTCGTTCTGAATGATTTGATTTGATTTTTGATATCACATTTATGATTTGTTCTCACTATAACTCTTGTTCAAATCTTGTACTCTTTCTCATATGCCATAAGTTTTGCTGGGTTAGTGAATTCATGAATTCATCATCTATCATATTGGAAATTGACTCCTGGAAATCACCCAAAGCTTGGAGGACTTCATGCTAGAAATTTTAGAGGTGATATATGTGATTGTTAATGTATTTTGATTAGTTAGAATATGTTGGGACTTTGTACTCTTCCTCATATGCCATAAGTTTTGCTGGATCAATGAATTCATGAATTCATCATCTATCATATTTTGATTAGTGTTTTGCATCTTTTGGAACCATGATGTATTCTGTTAGTTGAAACATGTAGGGAATTATGTGCAAGTTAGATGTTTATTTTTGGATCTTAAATTGTAATTTTGAAAATTTTTAACTTGTATTTAAGTTAAGCTTCGGAATTTATGTAGCGGAGGTGTTGTGAAATTTTCTGTTTATGATTTTAGTTAGTTATTCATTCATGAGTAACGTTTCGAACCTATGGGTGGATGCTCTAGGATCTCGGGACGTTACAGGTGATATCAGAGCTCTGGATTTTTTTGGGTAAGAATCCGAGCTACGCCGAAATGAGTTCTTTGGGATAGGAACTCTTTTTGAATTTATGTCGTAGGTTTGGATTAAATTAGGTTGTGATTATTTAGTATAATGGATAATGTTTAAATGTATCGAATTACAATTGGGAGGCCTACTAATTTGTGAAATGCTATATTTATGCATTAGCCATTTGAATTTAGAAAGGTGTTATAGGCACGAATGTTTTGTTAAGTTGCTTTGAATTAAATATCAACTCTAGTGATCTTAGGAAGAGAAGGATGAGGGAATAAAGCTTTTGTATATTGTTGAGCCTAGGTGAGAAAACCTCGAAGGTTTAGACTCGTAGTATTCTGCCTTTTGTTTTCCTTTCCACTACTAACTTTATTTGTTCTTACATCGAGTCCAATATGCAACTTTTAGATTCGTGGTTGCAAGTAATCGACTATATTTCCACCAACAGCTTGGGAAGTGAGCACCCAACTTGAGAAAAATTTCAAAACAATGGTGTGATGCGACGTTTGGCATTGAACGGAAGGTCCAAGATTGTATAAGTGGAGAAATCATACCGATATTTGAACGAAAGAGGTTATTGTGGAGGCTGGGGGCAGTTGACGGTGGTGACAATAATGATTGGCAATGTTATCGGTGGTAGCAACAATAAGATTAGAGGCGTTGATAGTGGTGGTAATGGAAAGAATGATGAAGATGATTCGGAGGAGGAGGAATCCGAGGAAGATCATGGCCATGCACGTGGCATATGAAGGGTTAGATGTGAAGTTGTGAAAAAATAGATGGTTGTGGGTTTTCCTATTATATTCTAACCTCCTGTGCAAGTTTGAGAAAACACTAACTCTGCATGGTTAGTGACTTCTGAGTGGGGAAATATGTGTATAGAAGACCTCCTAGGATATGGTTACAATGCCACCTTCTTTTGCTTTTGTAGATGGCCTAATAACTATATATATTAACTATGTAAATGCATGCTTCCAAGTAATGAAATGATGAATTCCTATAAGTGCCTCCTAACTTGAAATTTGAAATTTGACCGCCATGTTATTTACCCCTCCTTATACTCTTTATATGCATCCAAGAAACCATGAACTTCTATTAAAACCTATCATTGTGAATTTCATATTAATATGGCCTCAAGTGGAAATGTATCGCGCAACGAACCTACAAAAAAAGGAGAAAGCCCAGGTCAGTGTTAATTGAGGAATTGCGGGCACCAAATAGACCCAATAATATGGATAATGCCATACCCCATTAAGAACCTCGTGAGTCGATTCCCCCAGCACGTAACGAATCTCGCTGAAGGACACCCCCAAGAAATGAGCCGGTGGCCGAGCAACTGTTGGCCCTGTTATGGCAAACTCTAAATCAAGATAATGAGGGGCGCAGACAGGAAAAAGAATTTGACGATAAGATGTTGGCAAGATTCTTGAAATTTAACCCGCCCAAGTTCAAAGGTGAACCTGATGATCGCCAGGCAGAATTTTGGTTGTCTGAAGTTGAGAAAACTTTTATGGTGTTAAACTACGCAGATTCCCAGAAAGTGAAGTATACCACGTATCTATTTGATGGAGCTGCATGCCACTAGTAGGCGGTGGTTGAAAGGAAATAAGAAAGAGAGGAGGTTGAAGGAACTTGGAGACAATTTCAAGAGAAATTCTTGAAAAAGTTTACCCCTCAAGTAGTCAGGGATTTAAGAGAGAATTTATGAGATTGGTTCAATGGTCACTGGCGATGGCCAAATACGAAACTGAATTTAACCGACTAATTCAGTATGCCCCTCACGTATTGGCAGACAAGGAGAGACATTGAAAGAAGTTTGCGGAAGGTCTCAAGCCTGATCTGAAACGAGCTTTGGCTATTAGACCGCCCCACTATTATGACAACATTGTGGAGAGGGCGATAGAGCTTGGAGCGGAGTTCCAAGAACTCCAAAAAATTGATGTAAGGAAGAAAGAAAAGAGGTTGGTTAACTCTGACAAAAAAAAAAGGAGAAAAAGGTTTCTCTGACAAGAAACTTAAAACGAGAAATGCAACACCATCAGCTGATAAGGGTAAAGCCCCGAATGACCACAAAAAAGGAAAATTGCGAATTCTGTGAAGGCGCTACACACACGAAAGATAAGTGTTAGAAAAAGTTAGAAAAGTGCTTCGCTTGCAGGAGTGACCAACACTCACTTAAGGACTGCTTGCAGAACTGCAAAGGTGTGAACCTTGGGACACCGAATCAATTGCAACAGGGTGCAGCTAGACATCCCTAAGTCAAAGCTCGGGCTTACGCATTAATTGGAGAAGAGGGAATGGACCCCACTCAAATTGAAGAAAGTAAGGCCTTAATTCAAAATTTATATGCTCGGCTTTAATTGGTCCTAGTGCCACAGTTCCTTTTCTCTATTGGTTGTGCTCGGAGATTTGACCTACCCTTCGAAAAAATGACAGTTTCTTATAAGATTCACATACCAATAGAAGGTTGCTTTTAGACCTATATTAGAAATGCACATTACCCTGCGAACATAGAAATCTTGTCCGTATCGCTAGATTATCAGGTCCAATAGTAATCATAAGATACTCTAAGTTAAGATCTTTTGGAAGGAATAAGGAAATAAAAAATAGTTACTTGGGAGCATAAGAACGTTATGGGGAATAAATATCCCCACACATTCGAGTAGAGGTATGAATATGAAGATCAGATTTTTCTAAAGGGGGGAGATTGTAACACCCCGAGAATTTCCCTAATCGAATTTTAAAACTTTTATTTCTCTAATGACGAATGAATTTTCACTCTCATAAAAATTTTCTTTATGATCAAAACATTTTCTCCCACTCAAAAGGATTTTCCTGTACACCTCAAAATTTCCTAATCAAGATTTTAACCCTCCGTTTTTCAAACGATAATTTGTTTTCGCAATTGTGAAAATTATTTTATTACCAAAATAATTTATTTACATTCGAAATTTTTTTTTTGTAATTGAGACTTCGTTTGTACCTCGTTTCGGCCCAAATGAGCCCCTTAGACACAAAAAAAAACGTCCAAATCAAATCAAAACCTAGCTCAATACTCTTGACCCAATATTCAATATTTAAAAAAAAAAAATAACAAATAAAAAAATAGCAGCAAAAATTCGGCTGCTGCAAAGTTCTGTGAGAAAAATCCTTACCCACTCCCATCAATCCTTCCAAGCTTCTCCAAGAAGCTTTGATATTTAGAGATTGATCCTTGGTTCAAGTTTTCTTTGTACAAAGGCCTTTCTCTCCCTCTATAAATATGAGTGTTAAGTAGAGGTGTCAAAATAGCCGGCCCGACTTGTGTAAAAGCCTAGCCCGGCCCAAGATTGAGACCGCTTACTGTTCATCGGTGGGCCAGTAGTTCCACTCGTTGGGCTCAGAACTAGCCCAACCCGCGATGTCCAATAGCCCGAGAACGGTCTGGACCGGAACTGCATAAAATTAAAAAAAAGAGATAAAACTAAAAAAATAAAAAACTAATGAAATAAAATAAAATAAAGTAAAATTTAAAAAAAATAAAAGGAAATAAATAAAACTAATCAAATGAAATAAAATAAAGTAAAGTAAATTTTTTTTAATGTTTGTTAAATCATTTAATTTAATTTTAATATTTGAAAAATATTATATTATATAAAACTTTCAAGACGTAATATTATTTAAATGTTTGATGAAAATATTATATTTCTAAAAAATATAACTAAAATAATATATTATGTTAATACTTTAAAAAATTATTTTAAATTACTTTAATTTTTATTATGTTAATAAAATATGTTGTATATAACATTTCTGGTATTTCTTTTTACATTTTTAAGAGTTCTTTGAACTAGATAAATGGAAAATTGCTTATTTCTTCTTCTTCTTCTTCTTTATTACAATTACATCAATGATTGCTTAAAAATATTAAAAAAGAAAAAGCCCGACCAGTTTAGTCCCGCCCGTTTAGCCCGTTTAATCCATTTAGCCCGGAACCGTTTAGGCCAAGCCCTATTATTAAAAGGGCCTATTAGGGGCCGGGTCTTCCCAAAAAATATTTTGGCCTGCCTAAGCCGAAACAGGATAAGCCTGGAATCAGTTCGGGTCGGGCACCTCTAGTGTTAAGTGGATGAATATCTTCCACATTTGCAAGAACAATTCTTCCTCTCATTCCCTCTATTATCTCTTCAATTATACACTATCTTCTTGCAACTTTGAATTTTTAAAAGAGAACTATATTAATCATAAACCATACCCTATTATTTGAATAAAAGGGAAAGAGTAAGGAACACTCTTATTAGCCTCTTGGTAAAATTAATCAATAAGCTTATAAGATTATATGATAGATTTGAGGATATATCCTAACATAAACATATAATCTTCCATTTTGATAGGTGTTTGAACCTCCATTTGGATTAACCAATCTCAACTTTAAAGAGTTTAGGACAAGAGTAAGTTTTATGGCATTTCCTCCCTTGCCTTCGTATATCGCATTTTGCAATTCTTGGCCTAAGATATGATATGGAGCCGTATGTTCAGTTTTTGCGATATTCATTATTTTGTTTGCTCCATATTCCTTATGAATGATGATTTGAGCTCTTTGAATGACATGACACCTCATTCCCATTATGTCTATGATATTGAGACTTTGGACCATTGGACAAATGAAAGATTTGAGGCAAAATGGAAAAAAAATGACTATGAACATAAAAATCGATTTTTCACTTCAAATTTGTAAAATAAATTCGAAAAACTAAAATCTAAAAAACTTGGCTTGAAAACAACATTTTTGGTAGTTTGGATTCTAGACGAAAATTATAGGAAAAAAAAATTGAGTTCAAGAACTTATAGCAACTTTTTCCCAAAATTTTGACAATTAAGATTTGAAACTTAAAAATTAAAAATTTTAATAATAAGTAGAACAAACTAAGTTTAATTTTTTCACATTTAGTCCTTTTCTATCATAAGATTTCAAAAAAAAAAAATAAAATTGAATCTATGCCTGTGGTAGCTGTATGTTTCTGATATGTTTGGATATGTTTTGATATGTTCTATTTATTCTGAAATTCATGCCTCGAAGAGACTATGTGTTCGAATATGTTTTGTTTGCTCTGAACCTATAAGAAAGTTTGATAAGTTAGGCCCTCAAAATTCGCTGGGGGATTTGATTGGGTGATATCGGATCGACGATCAAAATCCCTGGGGATTCTTGTATGTTGGGTAGTTCAGTGGAGTCCTGAATGTAGGATTCTAAAAAGCTACTCCTGAAACTCGTGGTTGATCGTGCTATGGCGGCTGTGTCTCAAGTAAATACAGCTCTCCTCGATCGGCCGCTTGGGGAAGCAATTGGAGGGATAAGGTTATATGTATGTTATATGTTGGAGATATAAGGGTGACAGATCTATCAAATATTTGATTCAGTCATATATATTTATTGTTATAAATATGATAAAAGTTTGTTATAAGTTATCTGTTCGCTATGTTCGTTCTGAATGATTCGATTTGATTTTTGATATCACATTTATGGTTTGTTCTCGCTATGACTCTTGTTCAAATGTTATACTCTTCCTCATATGCCATAAGTCTTGTTGGATCAGTGGATTCATGAATTCATCATCTATCATATAGGAAATTGACTGGAAATCATCCGAAGCTTGGAGGACTTCATGCTAGAACTTTCGGATTGTTATATATGATTGTAATGTATTTTGGTTAGTTAGAACATATTGGGACTTTGCACATAGTGTTTTGCATCTTTTGGAACCATGATGTATGCTGTTAGTTGAAGCATGTGGGGAATTATGTATAAGTTAGATGTTTATTTTTTGGATCTTAAATTGTAATTTTGGAAATTTTTAACTTGTATTTAAGTTAAGCTTCGGAATTTATACAGTGGAGGTGGTGTGAAATTTTCTGTTTATGGCTTTAGTTACTTATCCGATCGTGAGTAATGTTTCGAACCTAGGGGCGGATGCTCTAGAATCCTGTGGCATTACATATGGTATTCTCAATTTTGTGGTGTGGTATATTAAACTTAATTTATGGTATCACTTTTTTAGATTGATGTGGTGGGCCTTATCTATTGTTCTTTTTAATTTTTGATTACTTTGTATAAGCCATGTGTCTAGTAGATTGTTTTTTAAAACCACATATTTTCAGGGGTATGTTTAATTCTTAGTTACCATTATAGGCCAAAATTATTTCGGGCATTCTACGGTCAGGCATAGAATGCATATACCTGATCATTGTTTTTGAATCTAGGCTGTCCTTTTGTTGCATTAATCTAGTTGTCTGTTTCTTCTACTCCCTCTTCTTCTTCTTCCTTTTTTTTTTTCTTGAATCTTTTATCTTGGTCAATTACGTTTTTATTCTGCTAGTGAGAAGGGCTTTTTTAGTTGGGGTTCTTCATTTAAACATCCATATGTTTTCATCTTTGTATTTCTTCTTATTGTCGTTTAAATCAATTAATTAGATTGAATTTTTTCATTAAATCTAATATGCAAAAAGATGTAACAACCCGAATCTAGAATATTTGTTCCTAGACCGAAAATCGCTACCAAATGGGGAGGGGCTCTAAAAAAAATTCTCAAATTTCAATGTAGCGAAATTATTGTTTAATTCACAATCAAATACATACTCATTACAAGCCCCAAAATTTTCAATATCCCATAAGATACCTAACTTTTCAGCAATGATGTCTTATCACATCATAAGTTCATGAGTATGTATAGATACTACAAACTATTACAAATTTCCAATAATTTAATAAATGTCTCAAACTCAAGAATTTTTCAACTCAAACTTCAAATTACAACTTATACCATCCTCATAGACCAAAGAATTTCTCACGATTACATATCAATGTGATTTTTTTCCACGATTTTAATACTTTAACCATCACATATTCACAAGTTTTCATACCCAAGTTTGAGTAATCAAAATCTCTGAGCTTGATGGAACTCCAAAAACTCAGTCACCTACACATGTTAAAATTTATAAAATAAGTCTGAATGACTTAATAAGAAATTATGGTTAGAAATAGAACGGTATGGTATCCAGATATGACTTAAGCGGAAAATTCCCAAATGTCCAATAAAGTAGAGATAAATCAATAATCAAGATCAGAGTGTCTAACAATCGAGTACAAATCAAATAATAAGCTCAGGCAGTTCAATAACTAAACAAGTTAAAATATGCCATACGATTGTGATGATTCAATAACCAAACAGAAACGAATAGCTCAGACGTCAGCGTAAAATAATTCACGTAATCGTATAGCACAGGCTGAATTAGTATTCGGTAAATCTGTCATCCTTATAATTCCAAATTATAAACAAATATCATCATTATCCCTCCTCAAGGCCTCACTCTCGAGTGGCCGCTTAAAGGAGGGCAATTCATTTGAGCATATAAGTAGACACAATCGACTTTGTGTCTAGGATTAGTTCTCTGAGAAGCCTACCTCCAAGACAATCGTAAAACTATCCAACAATAGAAAAATCCTGCAGAAGACCGACTGACAGTCCGACACCGCTGTCGTGTTCTCACAGGTGGTTCCCAAGACCCATCAAACAATTACACAATAGGCTACAATAACAAACATTTGAATTTAAATAAGCAAAGTTTCAAATAAGGTTCGGACGTTGTCAATCAAACCAACACATAAAAGGGTTTCGAGGTTAATGATAATTGTTCGAATTAAATTTCTCAATGTCAAATAAGGTTTGGACGTAAACAAACCCATCCACTGGATGACACATAATGAATATCAATCAATCACAATTGGTCCAATTCAATTAATATGAAATTTCAAATAATCTCGGACATGATCATTTGATTTGATGGGAATCTAAAACTTCAAATGATACTGTGAACTCAATTATTCAAAAAAATGGACTATGGACATATTAGACGATATTTTCAAAAAATATTCAAAAGAGTATTCCGTGGTCATTTCAAAAGTGTGCACTACGTACATATTAATCGATATTTTAAAAACCTTTCAAAAATATAAATATATCACATCATACTTTTAAAGTCATTTTAAAAGAATGAGAACCATAACTAATTTTTCGAAAATGATCTAGAGTTGTGAAAACTATGAACAATACTTTTAAAAACGTTTTAAAGAAATAAAATCCTTCAATGATATTTTAAAAATATTTTAAAGAAAATGGAAACATAATCGACACTTGAAAAATATTTCAGAGGAGCGAAAATAACAATCAGTACTTTGAAAATATTTTTGAAGAATAAAACTACAGACGATATTTTAGAAACGTTTCAAAAGTGGACTTAACGAGGCAAAAATGGAGTTAAAATCATGAAACGAGGTTAAAAAACACTTAAAACATTTTTGAGTTGAGCGTGAGTACGCACGAGTGCACCCTTAAGAGGGCGCGGACGTGCTCGCATCAAAATTCTTTTATTTTATTTTATGTTTTTTAAAACTGAAATAGTATAAGTTTTCTATATTTTTAGAGTTTAAAATTAAGTATAGAAATTTTACAAAACAAGCCATGTAAGTCCATGTTTCCATTTTTCATCAAAACAATACATATTTGATAATGTTCGAAACTTTCCAAATACTAAGTTATCAAATCATTGATCAAGCAAAAGAAATGACCACAATAATATCCGAATGTTTATAATAATCATCAAACGAGATAAGGAATCCATAATAATCCAACAATGAATAATAATAACAAGTCCAAACTCATGCTCATTACAATCAAAGCAAGGAATTAAAATCATGATACAAAGGATTTGTTAGAGTAGTGCCTTACAGCCAATTAGATTTGGCTTTATTATTATTGCTCTTCTGTAAATAATCTTATTTTTGCAATATAAAAAATAGACATCTTCTTCATATCCTCGTAAATTGTCTCATCAACAATCGATATGGAAGAAGCCCTCTAGATCACATAAGGCTATGAGGCTAGGTCACGCATATGATAGTGATCATGAAACTAGTCTCTAGATGTCTTGATCTTAAACTCTCCAAGTCATAAAATCCTAGACATGAGGGCGTCTTGGATTCGGCTAGACTTGCACTAATGATGCATGATTCAAGGAGTTGAATTGATTATCCCATTTCATGGGTAATCGATGTAATTGACACCGGTGCATGTTAGTGGATACTTGTTAGAAGAACAAGTCTACTGAGAGACATAAAGAATTTCATGAGATAGCCGTAGTGGCCTTTGGTGATGGATTATTTTCTATCTTACGATAGTGCATATAATTAGTCCTTAGACTTGAGGGACCACGGTAACCTTATGGTGGGCCTTTGTTCTTTGATGTGCATCTCAATCACTGATTAGCGGATCACAGAAGATGCACATTAGGTGCAAGCCATCTATGCATAGAGGTTTGTAAGTTCCAAGAAAGGATCCGTTTCCTTGTCTTGATAAACGAGTACATCTCCTATGTTTTCTATGATGATTCGATTCAAGAAAATCTTTATGCAAGGTAGTGTGTCGATTTGGAAAAGAGTTTCCAAAATTGAGGACACAAAAGAATTAATCATTAAGAATAGATGCATAGTTATTGGGCTATTAGGGACGCTGAAAATATCTTAACCCTAGGGCACAATCCGGAGATGGAACACAGAGGGACCGTATTTGCACAATACGTGTAAGTAGATGAGGTTCGCACCACAATTAATTCACCAATAAATTGGGTTCCATAGGCTTGTGGTTAGACATTGACTATGGAGATTGGGTACTATATAATTAATAGAGATTAATTTTATAGGTAATTAATTAAATGGTTTAATTAATTATAAATCGTAAAGAGTTACGAGCCTATGTCTAATTAATTGATGAATCTAATGGGTCACATGCTTTCCTCAATTTAGTCACGGTATGAATTTAAGTAGAGATTCTCCAATTGGATTAGAAATAATCGCCTAAATTAGAATTAGGCAAATAAAGAGAGATTTTGACTAAAAGTCAAAATATTTGACCAAAATCAAAATTGATTTTCTTGAAAAGATTAATTTGCAGAGTCAAATTATTCTAATTGAATTAATGGTGAATTTTATTCAATTAAATTCAATAGTTGAATTAATTGATTCAAGAAGATAAATTAAACTAGGAGGGAAATAATTTTAGGTATTTAAAGTGAATTAAAATGTCACATAGATTGCAACTTGGATGCCATGTAGGCTAAAATATTTTGAAGAGAAGAACCTAGATTCTTCCCTCCAAAACCAACTTGTCGACTAAGCATCGAAGTTGGCAAGGATCACATTTTAAATACCATGTGATAACTCCCTCACACTATACACACAATTTTCAGCCATCTCTCAATTTAAAAGATCCAAAAATCTAAAAATTTTTTCTTCCAAATTTTCTCTCTTCATCTCTCGAATTCTCTCTTAGATTCATACTTAGATCTAGTCTCTAACCATAGATCTTGAGTGATAATCAAAGAGGAAGAGTGGATCTATCATTAGAGGTGTGATTCCACTTAAAACTTGTTGATCAAAAGTTGATCACGTTTTTGAAGGGTAACTCATGGTTTTCATCAAGTTTTTGAAGGAGTTCTTCGTTTTTCTTGATCATTCCTTGGGAGATTTGAAGATCTAATTTGAAAATTGAATTGGAATCATCAAGAGTTGGTGGAGATCAAGTTTTGGAGAAGATCAAACATCAATTCAAGAAGAGATCCACCTATTCGGTTTTCTTAAAGAGTGTTCGGTCAAGCTTGTTTTAGAGGCATCAAAGGTTGGTTTACTCTTCTCTAATCTAAATTTTAGACTCATATAAAGATCCTATGAAGATTTAGACTTTTATTCATAGTGATGAATGTGTATTTCCGTGGCGTTTTATTTTATTTTAGCCTAATCTTCATCTTTAGAATTCCATTATTAATGAGCATAAGGGATAACCATAATCCTTACCTCAATTCTTTGATCACAATTCATAATATGTTTCTAAATTCCCCAAAGATGCTCCAAAAAAATCACCTAATCATTCAATATCAAAATCTTTTTGTTAACCACTTTTCCAGGAACGGTAGTCTCTATTCCAATATTTTATCTCAAAATTCTTAATAATTTAACGGTGCAATTTACTTCTACAATAATTTTAACTTGATGATCTTTCTAACGATGGCTTCTAATCGATGATCTAACTATCGTACCTTTGTCTATACCTACTCAAAGTTCTTCCATTGTTACTACCCCCGTTCCCGGTGGAATGGACATATTGTTTTTTCTCAATATTTTTGGCCACTTTTCTCATTTGTTTGAGTGATTCATGATTCTAATATTATCTACACTCAATAAGGTTTCAACGGTATATTACATGGACTGATTTGATAAGATTAAAGTGGGTTTTTAAGTTTTGAAAGTTAGAGGTTATGCAGGGGTAGTAGATGTGTAATACCCCGAAAATTCCTCTAATTAAAATCTTGAACATTCTATTTTCAGATAATAACTCATTTTCACTATTACGAAAATTGTTTTATCGTCAAAATAAGTTTCATGCATTCGGAAATTTTTCTTACATTCGAACTTCGTTTTCTTACCTCGTTTCAGCCAAAACAAGCCTCTTAGACCCATTAAACAAGCCCAATCAAAACCAAACCATAGTCCACACATTTTGACCCAATACTTAACATTTCAAAAAAAAAAAAAAAAAGGATAGAAAATACAGCTACAGCCAGTAGCTTTGTTTCTTTAGATGGGATTTCCATCCCATTTCCATCAATCCATCATTTCCTTGCCTAAGCTTCTTTGAGAAGCTTGTTTATTTAATAAGAAGAGCCTTAATCCAATTTTCTTTGCTTAGATAAGCCTCCAATCTATCTATAAATAAGCCTAAATTGCAAGACAAAGTTATTCTTGCAATTTCATTTCCCTCACACCAACACTAGCACTATATTTTCTGGCACAAACACTTGCACACTTCTTGCACTTCAACATAAAAATAACTTCTAACTCCTACAAACAATTGGAAAAGGGGAAGGAGCAGGAGACCACTCTCTTGCTATTGGTAAGGATGGAATAAGTCTAGACATAAGTATTTATTATAAGGACGTGAATGGAGCTTAATAAGTGTGATCTTCCTTTTTATAGTAGTTTGATTCAATTTTGTAGAGCCAGTAACATTTGATAAAGCTTAGGATCCAAATGTAAGACTTATGGACTTCCCTTTCTTGCTTCCATAGACATATTTTGATCACCATTTCTATTGCAAGATAGGTTTATGATTGAGTCTATGTGATCATAATTCTTGTTAATGCCCTGTATTCAAATGGCTCAATATTTGCTAATCCTTGTTGTGACCATGATTGTTCTTGGAATTATGATGATTTGGCTGCCTATGGATCCTGAACTTTGGACTAAAAAGGAATTTTGAGACAGAGATGGACAATATGGACTTAATAAATGAATTTTGAACTTGATCACCATCTTTCTTTTAATCATAAAATAAACTTGGGATTTATAATTTGCAAATGGCTCAAGTTGGACTAAAAGGCACAACTTGGGCACCCAAGTGCCCACTCCGGTGCTCTAGCGCTCGAATTTCAGTGAGTTATTTACTTTTGAGTCCTCGAGTGCCAAACCTAATGTGAAAATCACTATTTTGGCGCTTAAGTGTGCATTCCAATAGCTAAAAGCACTGTTCTAGCGATCGAGCATCCAAACGCTCAATCCAATATCTAAATCTTCATGTTTCGACTTTGTTTTGATAACCCGAGTCCATATTTAACCTCTCTAAACATGTTTAAGACTTTAGAATAAAATTCTTCCTAGTTCTTAGTCCAACTCCAAATCGTTTGTTTGATATGATCGGCCGATCGAATATGTGCTCGAAGTGGCTTTATGTTTTAGACATGTTTCGATTTGTTCCATTTGTTTCCAAGCCTATATGAATGTATGTATATTGGACCATGGGAATTTTTAGGGGCATCGGATAGGGCAATATCAGATCGACAATTTGAGCCCCTGAAAATTCCTGTTTGTTAGGTAGATTGAAAGAATCCTGCAGGTAGGGTTTTGAAGGGCTATTCTAAAGCACATGGGGTCGACTATGCTTTTCAGTTTGTTTGACGCTCCTTGAGAGAGCTCGGAGAGATAAAGATTATATGTGAATATGTGATGGAGTTATAAAGGTGACAAATCCACCAAACGTTTGAATTAGCCTTATAAGTTTTATTGA
This sequence comes from Handroanthus guayacan, assembly GCA_014898755.1. Lineage (NCBI taxonomy): Eukaryota > Viridiplantae > Streptophyta > Magnoliopsida > Lamiales > Bignoniaceae > Handroanthus > Handroanthus guayacan. The sequence continues at coordinate 427,738 of JACFYI010001461.1, read as the reverse complement.
AATGAATGTGACTTATGATTTATGATATCTGTCCGTTCTGTTCGTTCTGTTTGATATGAAATGTTATATGAGGTCAATTCATAATTTTTTTCTTGATATGCTAATCATTTGAATCTTGTACTCCATATTCTATGCCATAAGTTTTACTGGATTAGTAGACTCATGATTCCATTAACATCATGTAGGTACTTAGCCCTGTGGATCTATTGTTTGAGAAGCTCCCCATTAGTATGTTGGATTTTTCTTTTGGATTATGTATCTAAGAATGTAATTTGACTTGTTAGATCATTTAGACTTTTGGCTTGTATAGGTTAAAGTTAGTCATGATATATTATTTAAAGAAATAAAAAACTTATGGCCTGTAATTGTGACTTGTTGGGATTTTAGTACGAAATGAATGTGTTATTTCCTGTTTATGGTTTTAGATAGTTATCCATCTGCGAGTAGCATTCCAGATCACAGGGCAGAATGCATCAGGATTCGAGGCATTACAAGTGGTATAGAGCCTAGAATAAGAAACCTTGATGGTTTAAATTCGTAGAATTTTGCCTTTTATTCCCGTTTCTTATCACTAACCTGGTTCAATTTATTTTAACGTGGTAGATGGATGAGTATATAAGGCGACAGGGTGATTATTGGAAGGATGCTTATCTCAAGGAGCACCGGTTATATCAAATTTATAGCAAGTGGGCCGGAGACCAAATAGCGATGATGGCATCGAGGCAGCGATCATAGCACCACAATTTCGAGAATATGGCAGGACAAAATTGAATGTGCTTTAATAATATTAAAGAAAATTTGATGGTTCAAGTGGAAGAAGCCTTTCGACAAGCAATGGATGCCATGGTCAGAATGGAGTAGCTTGCACAAGACCATATTAAAGAATAAGTGATCCCAAGATTTCAAAGCACCATGGATTCGCTCGATGTTCGGTGCTGGAATTATGAGGGATTCGACGCCCCGACCATCGGCATCGAGAGCATCTACACCATCTCCTACCATGAGTCATGGAGTAGGAGCTTCCACAGTTTCTCCAAGTGCGCCGAGGAGGGTTCATATAACTGCCCACATGAGTATGACACCCCTTCCACCTCTTTCCCCGAGATGAGTTAGTGATGATGATGCTGCTACAGCGTGGGTCGAGAGGATATTACATGAGTTGGGTGAGATGGGAGCTTAGGAGGGTGCCCGAGGTACGACTAGAGCCGAGCCGAGTGGGATGATAGAGAGGACAGTGAGTTGGAGGACGATCCGAAAAAAGAACAGAAGGAAGAGCCCGAGGAGGATCCTCGTTGCTCGTTGGATGCTTGATATGGATTATGGATATGTGGCATGATGGGATTTTCTTTTCTTTTCTTTTCTTTTCTTTTTTTTTTCTTTCTTTCTTTTATGTAGTATTGTATATACTAGGATGATGTTAAGAATGTGATATTTTTTATGATAGTGGGGGTTTTATCTTGGTATGGCTAGGAGTTTCTGTATAGATCTTAGTATTTACGAATTCCTCTTTTTGATATGGTTATCAAGCCATCTTTCTTTTGCATTTTAAAGATGGTTCCATAACCATAGAAGTTGAATATGTATGCATCACATTTCAAGTGATGAATGGACAGTTCTTTAAGTTCTTACGACTTGAAATTCTTGAAATATGCCAACTATACTTTATGCATTCTTACGTTCTACTATGCACTCAAGTAACCATGAATTGCTACTAAAACCTAATCTACGAATTTCAGATAAAAATGGCATCTAGTGGCAATACATCCCATAATGAACCCACAAGCAAAAGAGGGAGACCTAGACACGTATTATTCGAAGAAATCAGGGTGCCTGACACACCTAACAATATTGAAAACACAATACCCCGTAAAGAAAACCACGAGCCAAATCCCCAAGCAAGTGACAAACTGCCTTAGAAAAACCCTACGCAAAACAAGCTAGTGGCTGAACAACTTTTTACTCTACTACAACAGGCTCTGAATCGGGACCAATCATGAGAACAGCAGAGACAAAGACAGGAGAAGGAGTCAGATGATAAAATATTGGCCAGGTTCTTAAGGTTTAACTTGCCTAGTTTCAATGGCGAATCTGACAATAGAAAAGCAGAATTTTGGTTGTCAGAAGTGGAAAAGACTTTCCGAGTGTTGAACTAGTCAGACTCTCAGAAAATATGCTACTTATCTGTTTTAGGTGACTGCATGCCACTGGGGGGCGATTGTAGAAAGAAAATGGGAAAGAGATGGGATCGAGGAATCTTAGGAGTGATTTCGAGAAGAGTTTCCAAAGAAACTTATTTCGCAGGTAATCAGGGACTTATGAGAAAAAGAGTTTATGAGGTTGATTCAATGGGGGTCACTATCTATGGCCAAGCATAAAGCCGAGTTCAATTGGCTTATTCAATATGCCTCGTAAGTGTTGGCGGACGAAGAGAGGCGATGAAAAAAGTTTGTAAAAGGCCTAAGACCTTATTTTAGGAGAGCAATGGCCATAAATCGGCCCCAAGATTATGATAGTGCCGTTGAGATGGCAATGGAACTTGAGGCGAAATTTCAGGAACTTCGCAAGATAGACGATAAGAAAAGGGAAAAATGGATGGGCAAGTCTGATTTTGAAAAAAAGTCTTCTTTAACAAGAAGCCTAAGATAAGGAATATGTCTATACCAGCAGATATGGGTAAGGATCCAGCGGCTCCAGGGAAAGCGAAATGCTAGTTTTGTGGGGGCACTACTCACACAGAAGAGCAGTGCTGGAAAAAGCAGGGCAAGTGCTTCATATGTGGAAGTGATCAGCACACGATTAAGGATTGCTCAAAGAACCACAAGGGTGGGAATTCAGGGACGCAAAATCAACAATCAGGCACAGCTAGGCATCCCCAAGTCAAGGCTAGAGCCTATGCCTTGATAGAAGAAGAGGGTACAGATCCCACCCAAGTTGTGAAATGTAAGATTGTTTTTCAAAATTTTATTTGTAAAGCTCTCTTTGATCCAGGTACAATGCATTCCTTTATTTCACTTGATTGTTCTAGGAGATTAGACTTGTCCTCTGAAAATATGAACATCTCCTATGAGATTCATACTATTGTGGGAGGACGTTACGAGACTAGGATAAGATACCTGCAATACTCTATGATTATAGAAAACTGAAACTTTAGTGTAAATTTGATTGAACTACCAATCTAAAATTATGATCTCATTCTGGGAATGAATTGGCTACTTCAACATCAGACTGTAGTTAATTGTTATGCTAAAATAGTCAAGTGGAGTTGGTACCAAAAGCACAATAAAAAATGATGGCATACCCACCATTTCAGCAATAAAGGCCAGAAAGATTATCAGAAAAGTGGGACAAAGATTTCTGGCCTATCTAATAAATAAACTTTAGGATTAAGTCGAGTTGAAAGATGTTAAGATTGTTAATGAATTTCCTGAGGTATTTCCGGAGGAATTGAATTCACTACCCCTAAATCCAGAAATTGAATTTGTGATTGAAATAATTTCCAGAGTGACGCTATTCTCAAAGACCCCTTCCAGAATGACACCAACAAAATTAAAGGAGTTAAAGAAACAATTTCAAGAACTGTTGGAGAAAAATACGACCGAGCTCTTCACCTCGGGAAGCTCCGGTCCTGTTTGTGAAAAATAAGGATGGGTCACTAAGAATGTGCATCAATTATAGAGAATTAAATAAAGTGACCATAAAAAACAAGTACCCCTTACTCCATATAGTTGAATTGTTTTATCATTTTCAGGGGTTTGCTATTTATTCTAAATTGGATTTAAGATAGGGGAACTATCAGTTAAAGATATTGGAAGCAAATATTTCTAAAACTATATTTAATTCCTATTATGGACACTTTGAGTTTGTAGTGATGCCCTTTGGGTTAACAAATGCTCCTGCGGCGTTTATAGATTTAATACATCGAGTGTTTCGCCCATACTTCGATTACTTTGTTGTAATCTTCATAAATGATATTCTGATTTATTCTAGATTAGAAAAGGAGCATGAAGGACATTTACAAGTTGTCCTTCAAACTTTAAAGAAGTATAAGCTGTATGCAAAATTTAGCAAATGTAAATTTAAGCTTAAGAGGGTGACTTTTCTGGAGAAGTGAGAAGTTTTTGGGGGTTTGCTGGATACTATCGAAAATTTATCCTGAACTTCTCTAAGTTGGTCGGACCGCTCACTAGACTGACCCACAAGGATTGAAAATTTGTATGGGAGAAACAGTGCGAGAAGAGTTTCTCAAAATTAAAGAAAAGATTGACGGCAGCTCTCATACTCACATTGCCTAATGGCTCAGAAGAGTTTACTGTTTATGCTAACGCCTCAAAAGAAGGATTAGGCTATGTTCTAATACAGAAAGGCAAAGTAATCGCCTATATCTTAACAAAACTGAAAAATCATGAGTTGAACTACCCTACTCATGATTTAGAATTAGCAGCGGTAGTCTTTCCCTTAGCAAAATGGCATCATTATCTGTATGGAGTTAAGGTGGAGATTTTTGCTGACCACAAGAGTTTAAGGTATATCTTTACATAGAAAAATCTGAATTTGAGACAATGATGATGGATGGTATTTCTGGAGAAATACGACTTCACCATCACATATCATCCAGGAAAAGCAAATATTATTATAGATGCTCTAAGCCGGAAAGGAAAGTTAACAAACCTGAGCATCTACCCTGAGATATATAGTAAGATCCTAAAGAGCCAAGAAGGAGATGATTGGGTTAGGAAGCTTATGGGTGAGATGAGACCCGACTTTAGGATCGATGCTGATGGGTTATTACGATTCAGCAATCGAGTTGTTGTTCCTGCATAGATGAGGGAAAGAGTGCTATTTGCAGCACATCAGACAAAGTTTTCAGTGCATCCTGGAGGAATGAAGATGTATAGGGACCTAAAACAGAACTTGTGGTGGGAAGGAATGAAAAAGGACAGAGCTCCTGCCAACTAGTGAAAGCAGAGCATCAGAGGTCATCTGGAAAGTTACAACCACTCCCAATTCCAAGTTAGAAGTGGGAACAGATCACCATGGACTTCATGATGGGTGTACCTGTGGTACATGGTGGATGTGATAGTATCTGGGTTGTGGTAGATAGGTTTATGAAGTTGGCACATTTTTTGCCTATCAAAACCTAGTACAATATTGAAAACCTTACCGAGATTTACATCAAGAAGATAATAAGATTACATGGAATGCCTCAAAGTATTGTCTCTGACAGAGATCCAAAATTCACAGCGAGTTTATAGAGAAGCCTGCAAAAGCATTTGGGGATAAAATTACTTTTAATACTGCTACTCATCCCCAGACTGATGGACAGTTAGAAAGGGTAATTCAAATACTGAAAAATATATTGAGAGCACGTGTTTTGAATTTTCCTGAAAACTGGGATAGGCTTCTACCCTTGGTAGAATTTGCCTATAATAATAGCTATTAAGCTTATCTTCAAATGGCATCATATGAGACAAAGAGCACCTCGAACCCAGAGAAAGATGCACTGCGGCCTGAGATGATCCAAGAAGGAATAGATAAGATTCAGATAATCACTAAAAATATGAAAACAACTTAGGATCGCCAAAAAAGTTACGTTGATAAGCAGAGAAAAGATTTAGAGTTTAGTATCAGAGATCGGGAATTTTTAAAAGTCGCTCCACAAAAGGGAGTCCGGAGAATGGGCAAGAGCGAAAAGCTAAACCCTAGATATACGTGGCCCTTTGAGATTGTGGAACAAGTCAGCCCTGTAGCATATTGACTAGATTTCCCACCAAACGTCACTGGGATTTATAATGTATTCCACGTATCCCAGCTACGAAAATATTATCTTAATCCCTCGCATGTTATCGAACATCTTGATGTTCCCCTCTAGAGCAATCTTACCTATGTAGAATAGTCGATGCGCATCATAGATTTTCAAGTTCGTGAGCTTAGGAATCGTAGGATGCTTAAATTTAAGGTGCTTTGGAGAAATCAAAAAGTAGAAGAAGCTATTTGGGAACGTGAGGGTAAAATGCAGGACAAGTATTACGAAAATTATTTTATCATCAAAATAAGTTTCATGCATCCAAAAATTTTTCTTGCATTCGAACTTCATTTTCATGCCTCGTTTAAGCCCAAACTAACCTCTTAGGCCCAATAAACAAGCCCAATCAAAACCAAACCATAGCCCACACATTTTGACCCAATAATTAACATTTAAAAAAAAAAATGGAAAATATAGCTGCAGCCGGCAACTTTGTTCCTTTAGATGGGATTTCCATCCTATTACCATCAATCCATCATTTCCTTGCCTAAGCTTCTTTGAAAAGCTTGTTTATTTAATAAGAAAGGCCTTAATCCAATTTTCTCTGCTTAGATAACCCTCCAATCCATTTATAAATAAGTCTCAATTGCAAGACAAAGTTGTTCTTGCAATTTCATTTCCCTCACACCAACACTAGCACTATATTTTCTTGCACAAACATTTGCACACTTCTTGCACTTTAATATAAAAATAACTTCTAACTACTACAAACAATTGGAAAAAGGGGAAGGAGTAGGAGACCACTCTCTTGCTATTGGTAAGGATGGAATAAATATGTATATAAGTATTTGTTATAAGGATGTAAATGGAGCTTAATAAGTGTGATCTTCCTTTTTATAGGAGTTTGATTCAATCTTGTAGAGCCACCAACATTTGATAAAGCTTAGGACCCAAATGTAAGACTTATGGACTTTTCTTTCTTGCTTCCATAGATATGTTTTGATCACCATTTCTATTGCAAGATATGTTTATATGATCGGTCGATCGAATATGTGCCCGAAGTGGCTTTTTGTTTCAGACATGTTCTGATATGTTCCGTTTGTTTCCAAACCTATACGAATGTATGTATGTTGGGCCTTGGGAATTTTCAGGGGTATCGGATAGGGCGATATCAGATCAACAATCTGAGCCCCTGATTCCTGTTTGTTGGGTAGACCAGAAGAGCCCTAGAGGTAGGGTTCTGAAGGGCTACTCTAAAATACGTGGGGTTGACTGTGTTTTCTAGTTTGTTTGATGCTCCTCGAGGGAGCTTGGAGGGATAAAGATTATATGTGAATATGTGATGGAGTTATGAGGATGACAGATCCACCAAACGTCTGAATCAACCTTATAAGTTTTGTTGACATGAATGTGACATATGATTTATGATATCCATTTGTTCTGTTCGTTTTGTTTTATCTGAAATGTTATATGACGTCACATTCATGATTTTGTTCTTGATATGGTTATCGTTTGAATCTTGTACTCTATATTCTATGCCATAAGTTTTACTGGATCAGTTGACTCATGATTCTATTAACATCATATATGTACTTAGCCCTGTGGATCCCCATTAGTATGTTCAATTTTTCTTTTAGATTATATATCTAAGAATGTGTTTTGACTTGTTAGATTGTTTAGACTTTTGGCTTGTACAAACTAAAGTTAGTCATGATGTATTATTTTGATAAAAAATAAATTTATGGCCTGTAATTGTGACTTGTCGAGATTTTAGTACGAAATGAATGTGTTATTTCCTATTTATGATTTTATATAGTTATCCGTTTGTGAGTAGCATTTCAGATCACAGGGCAGAATACACAGGGATCCTGGGCATTATACGATGGATGCGAGAACAAGCTTTTTATGTGTGTGTGTAACACCCCGGATTTCAGGGGCATTTCACCCTGAGATCCGAAGTGCTACTCGCAGATGGATAATCATTCCGAAATCATCAGAAACTTAATGCATCAATATCATTCAAGCGAAATTTTATCAAACCCGTCTAACGATCCAAACTAATTCCCAAAATGTATAGTTACATATCAAATTGTCCAAAATTACATAGAGCCTCTAACATAGCAACACAATACATGTTCTATACATTTCATAAGTCCAAAACATGATTTCGATCCAAAATACAAAACTAGTCCAAAAGCGATAGACTAAGCCAAAATACAATAGGGTTTACATTCCCAATCAAGCTATATAATCTATCGAGCTCCAATCAATCATTCAATCATTTACGGTTCAAGAACCTACATGTTAATTAGGGTCGTCCACTGACCCAGTAAAACTTATAGCATGCAGAAGAGAATAAGAGTTTCAAAGAATATGAGCATATCAATAACAATACAAGAATATGATACAGATAGCAATCGAAACGTTCAAGACAATCAATATATACATATATTTATCACATTCAAGTCCATAGGCTGAATCAGTCTTTTGATAGGTCTATGACCCTTATATCTTCAACATATACATTTTGCCTTATCCCCCTAACTCCCGAAGGAGCATCATTCAATCAAGAAGCACAGCTGACTACGTGCTTAGGGTAGTGCTTTGGAATTCTACCTCCAGAACTCGTCCTAACTACCCAACAATTAGGGGCTTGAGGGTCCTAGTCGACAGTCCGATACTGCACGAGTTCGGTCCCCAAGAAATCCCACACGGGCTCACAATCAATCAATCATATGGCTTTAGAACAAAATGGACAATCAAAAATTCAATAAGCCGGCATAGCATAACGTTCTAAGGCCATCAATAACAATAACATTTCAATAGGCCAAAACGTGTTCAATCAATCAATCATTTCAAAAATTTGACCATGGACCATAGGGTTTTCGTTTCAAAACTTGTATGACATTAATAAGATTGGATATGGACATGTTTTGGTATGGAACAAAGTTTTGAAAATCAAGTTGGATCGAAAGTGGGCGCTTGGGCGCGGAAACAGGAGGCTGAGCGCCCAAAACAAAAGTTTTGGACAGTTGGTTGGGCGCATGGGCGCCCATGAACAGTAATTTTTGTAGAAAGTGGGTGCTGGGGCGCCCATATGCGCACGCTTGAGCGCTCACTCTCGGGTTGAAATTTGATTTTTTGTCTTTTGATTTTCTTTGAATTTTTTATCCAAAAATACATTTTTGAGATTCTTAAATACGTAAAAATATTTATAAAACATTGCTTCGGATTTTGGTTTTTGAAATTTCTCGAAAGATCATGTTAGTGTCAAAAAGTACGGTTTTGTCCATATCACCCGTTTTTTAATCGTTTTTAGTTTGTTTCTCCTCTTAGTCCATGGTCTATCATTCAATATTCAATCCCAAGCATCGGTACAAGAGTTTAGGACAAATCATTAAGCATGGGATTAACATATTCAAGAGTTGAGCATAGATTTTGCAAGTAAAACAAGACAACAATATAGATTCTCATGCTCAACATGTCAATAGCATCAAGTACTCAAAGCATGCTCGATCAACGGAGGGAAAAACTGAAATACATGCTCATGGAGAGGAGAAGCTATAAGTCTTACCTCTTGTAGCTATTCATTAAGTTGGCAAAAGATTCAAGCTTAGTTTCCACAACCTACATTCATATTCATACATATATCAAGTCCTAGACAACCAAACTTAAACCACTCTTAAATCATATCGTATAAGCTTACTTACCAAGTGTTGGAGTGAGAGTTACACACACAAGAATCCCCTCAAAGCTGTTTGGTTTTGGCTAGATCAAAGAGATGCAAGTTGAAGCTTATAAAATGCAAGAGTTTGGGAGATGAGAGTGTTAAGTT
>JACFYI010001461.1:397869-418060 GCA_014898755.1 Handroanthus guayacan | reverse complement strand
AACTTAAATGTACAAAAATCTTTTGAATACACAAAACTTACCTTGACGTCAAAATAATGTTCGTGATTTTGAAAACGAAAAATCGATTATTCAATATTTTATTTTTAAGGAAATTTTTGGGGTGTCACAATGTGTGTGTGTGTGTGTGTTAAAATTCAATCTTAAATTTTCAGATTTCAATACTTCTATCCCAAATCTATATATTATTCTAGGTTAATCATCAAAATCCCAAATCAATTAACATAATAGGTTTCAAGGTAAAAAATGAAAACTCAAGAATCAATTAAAATTCTTATCTCTTTAGCTAATTCTCAAAGTGATGGAAATTCTCCCAAACTTCAATCAAGTTTTCCTATAAGATTTAAAACCATTAATTATATAATACTATTTCATCAAATCCTACATATACATGAATCACTACATCGCTTGAGGTGTGAGCTTACCAAGAGTGTCAACTTTACTTCTTTTTCCCTCGAAGTTGATAATTACAAAGATGAAATTATTCTTGAAAATGGAAGACAAGTTATTTAACAAATGAAGCAACAAGGAAGAAGAGAAGCAAGAACCAAGAATTTGTCTTGTGTCTATATAGAAGAGAACAAAGGACTCATTTGCCATTTATTAATTTGTCTTGCGAATTCAAATTCAATTGTGTAGAAATGAAATTTGGATTCATTTGTGATATTCCACTTGTTTGTTCTCATCCAACTAAACTTGGTCGTGATTAAATTGAAGTATAAAATAAAAACATCCCTTCCACTTAGGGGCTTGGCCGGCTACACACATACATATATATGTATATGTCTTGTGTTATATATAATGTATAGTTTAGTGTAAAGTGCATTATGTGTTGGTCTACGTTTTGGCTAATTTGGGCTAGGGTTTTGAGCTAAAAATTTATTTTTTGGGCTAAAAATAATATACGATAATTTTTGGGTATAAAAGAAATTTTTTCGAAAGTGATAAAATAATTTCGATTGGGGGAAAAATCTCAAATTGGCAAAATATTGATTACTGATTAGGATTTTTCTCAAAAGTATTGTAAAAACGTTTACTAATTGAAAATGATGAATTCAAATTTAATTAGGGGAATTGTCTCATTTTAAAATTTAATTTGAAAAATCCTTTTCCTTGAAACCTATTATGTGATTGTTTAATGGGCCCTTAGGAAGCCTCAGGAGGGATATTGGGTGGCACCGGGCTGACAGTTGATCCCCTGAAGGGTTTTCTACTAATTTAGGTAGTTTCGTGGAAGCCTGGAGATAGGTTTTCCAATGACTACCCTGTGAAACGCGGATCATCGACAATTTTTATCACACTACATAATTGGGTCACCATCTCGAGTGATCACTCGAGTGTGGGACTTGTGAAGGGATAAGGATTATGTGTTTATTTGGAGTTAAAGGGGTGACAGACCCATCAAATATTAGTTCTGCCTCTGCTATACGATTGTGTGACTTGTTTTATACTATTGACTTGTTTTATGCTTTGATCAAGCTACTCGTTTATGTTTGCTTATGAAATTACCACAATCATTTGGCATGTTTTATTTCGTTTATTGCCTTGTTACCTCTATACCAAATTTGTTAAATTACTTTGTTCCTTTACCATTCCACAGCTATGATTCTTACTAAGTCAGTGGACTTATTTAAATATATTACCATGCGTAGGTGAATAAACTTTGGAAGCTTGTTGAAGTGCAGCAATGAGTTTTTGCTTTATGTTTTATTATGTAATCAATGATAGAGAGGTACATTTGAGAGTAAATGTTTATGTTTGGCTTGTAGTTATTAAGACTCCTAGTATGTGGCTTGTAGCCACCAGAACAATAGTTTATGGGGAGTTTATGTAAATATAGTTTGTTTAGTTTGTATTTATAATAATGTGACTTGTAATATGTATTGGATATTGAGGCATATACATGAATGTATATTAAAGTGTTTGTTTAATTAATCTTTCTCTTGTCTACATGTTGCTCTGCTAGAGGTCTGCCTATCCGCAGGTAGCGCTGCCGACCTAGGGAAGACCATTCCTGGGTTCCAGGGCATTACACATACAGATCTTTAGTGTTGACACGATAGAGCAAATATATATGGTAACTGATAGTTTAATGGAAACTTTAAATACAGTTGTGGCTCATCATCAAGAGTAAAGATAGGGTTCGACAAATATTTTCTCTTAGTTTTGAGGCTAAATAGTATATTTATATATTTAATAATTTAAGTTATGTAGCTCTGTAATGCCCCGGAGCCTAGAACATCATTCCTTAGGTCGGAAATGCCAATTGTGAGCAAGCAAATCTCTAATGAGATAACATAAATACGAGGAAAAATAACTAAGCAAATACATATATATATATATATATATCACTCATATCTTACATCAAATATCTATTACAAATCGAAATATCATAAGGGCTACAAGCCAAATAAAAGTGAAGGTTAGGCTAAATTAAAACAAAAACGTAGGGGAATAAAACATTCATCACATGAACCATGGTGTAAAACCTTTAAAAGATCCTCATATAAGCATAGAATTTAGATATAAGGAGAGAAAACTAACCTTGATCCAAGACTAGACAAGCTCGGTCGAAAACCTCCTAAAGATCCGAAAGTTTTGTCTCTTCCCTTGATCAACCTTTGATCCACTTCAAACTTGATGGATCCAATCCAAAACTTGATCAAATCTTGAAAGATCCTCTCCAAATCTTGAAAAAACCAAAAAATCAAATGGCCGATGCTTTTCCTTCTCTCAAATTTGAAAAATGTGAGCTCTTCTTTTGTATGATCAACTCTTGATCTTTCAAATCAATATGGATTAACACCTCTAATGTTGATCCACTCTTCCTCTTTTGTCACTTTAGATATTTGGTTAGAAAGAAGATCTAAGTATGAATCTATACAGAGAATGAAGGAGCTGAAGAGAGGTTTTGGAGGGAATATGAAGCTGAAATTTTGCAGTTGTGAATGTGTGTGTGGCGGTTTTAGGGGGTTTAAAAAGTGTAATCTGTGCCAATTTAGATGCTTAGTTGGTAAGATATTTTGGAGGGAAGAATCTAGATTCTTCTTTTCAAATATCATTTGTCCACTTGGCATCTAAGTTAGTTATATCCATGTGGCAATTTAATTAACAATTAATTAAAGTGTCACATGGTATTTAACTTAAATTAAACCCCAATTAAAATTCGTTCCTAATTTAAATCTTCGTTTTGGATCAATTAATTCAACTATTGAAATTAATTAAATTAAATTAACAATTAATTTAATTAGAATAATTTGACTATTCAAATCGATTTATCCAAGAAGACGCACTTTGACTTTGGTCAAATATTTTAACTTTTAGTAAAAATTCCTCTCCTCTTGCATAAATTTAATTTAGGCGATTATCTTTAATATAATTAGAGAATCTTCATTAAATTCATACCGTGACTTAATCGAGGAAGGTGTGTGATCTATTAGGTTCATCAATTAATTAGACATGGACTTGTAACTTTTACGACTTACCATTAATTAAATACTTTAATTAATCACTCATAGAATTAATCTTTATTAATTCTAGAGTACCCAATCTCCATAGTCAATGTCTAACCACAAACCTATGGAGCTCAATTTATTGGTGAATTAATTGTGGTGTGAATCTAATTTACTTACGCGGACCATGCAAATACGGTCCCTCCATTTTTTATCTTCCGATTGTAGCCTAAGGTTAAAATATTTTCGACATCTCTAATAGCTCAATAACTATGTATCTATTCTTAATCATCGATTCATTTTTGTTTTCGATTTTGGAAACTCCTTTCCAAATTGACACACCACCTTGCGCAAGAATTTTTTTGAATCAAATCATCATAGAAAATATAAGAGATATTCTCGCTCATCAAGACAAGGAAATGGATACTTTCTTGAAACTCACAAATCTCTATGCATAGATAGCTTGCACCCAACATTCATCTTATGCGACTCGCTCAAAAGTAGTAGAGACACACATCAAAGAGTAAGGACCTACCATAAGGTTACCATGGTCCCTTAAGGTTAAGGGCAAATTATATGTACTATCATAAAATAGAGAATAATTTATCATCAAATGCCACTATGGCTATCTCATAGATTTCTTTACGTCGAGTCTCTCAGTAAACTTGTTCTTCTAACAAGCACCCACTAACATACACAGCTGTCAACTATACTGATTACCCATGAAACGAGGTAATAATTCAACTCTCTAAATTATGCATCGTCAGTGCAAATCTATCCGAATCCAAGATGTCTACATGTCAGAGATTCTATGACTTGGAGAATTTAAGATCAAGACATCTAGAGACTAATTTTATGATCACCATTATATGCGTGATCTAGCCTCATAGCTTTATTGATATAGAGGACTTCTTCCATATTTTATTGTTGATGAGACAATATAAGATAATATGAAAAAGATGGCTATTTTATATACATTGGAAAAATAAGATCATTTTAACAAGAGCAGTTTTTCAAGCCAAATCTAATTGGCTGCGGGGCACTACTTCAGTAATCTCCTACTTGCTCTAAAGCCAATTACTTATAGTTCTTAGGCCCATCTTTTCAAAATATCTCTCAAAGAGCTTCTGTGTAAGTGGTTTAGTTAGTGTATCTGCTATATTCTCTTCTGAGGCAACTCGTTCCATTCTAACATTGTCTCTATCAATGATCTCACGAATCAAGTGATAACGCCTCATAATGTGTTTGGATCATTAATGAGATCTCAACTCCTTTGCTTGAGCAGTGGCTCCATTTTTATCACAAAAGATAACAACCAACGCGGCTATGTTAGGAATATCCAATTCCTAGTTGAAGTTTTTCATCAGAACACCTTTCTTTGCAGCATCCGATGCTGCTATGTATTCTGTCTCAGTAGTTGAGTCGGCCATGATTTCCTGCTTGGAACTTTTCCAACTAACCGCACTGCCATTAAGGCAAAAATATAAATCCAAAAATGGATTTACTGTCATCTATGTTGGATTGGGAACTAGAATCCGTAAACCTTTCAAGTTTCAACTCTTTACCACTGTAAACTAGAAACAAGTCCTTAGTTCTTTTTAAGTACTTAAAGATTGTTTTTACGGTGCTCCAGTGACTCTCACCGAGATTGGATTGAAAACAGCTCATGACACTTAGAGCATATGCCACATCTGGTCTTGTACATAGCATCGCATACATTATACATTTGATAGCGGATGCATAAGGTATGTTGGACATCTTACATCTCTCTTGTTCCGTCCTTGGGGCCATAGATTTAAAGAGATGTAACCAATGTCTAATAGGCAAAAATCCTCTCTTGTATTCCTTCATACTAAATCTCTTTAGTATCTTGTCTGTGTACGGTGTTTGCGAGAGGCCCAGCATCCTTTTTAATCTATCTCTATAGATCCGTATTTCTAATCTGAAAGATGCTTCTCCCAAATCTTTCATGGAAAATTGCATAGATAACCATGCTTTAGTGCACTCTAACATTTCTTTATCATTTTCAATGAGAAGAATGTCATCGATATGAAGCACTAGAAATTGAATAGAACTCCCACTAGCGTTCTTGTACACATATGGTTTATACACATATTTGATGAAGCCAAACTCTTTGACTGTCTCATCAAAACGTATGTTCCAACTTTGGGACGCTTGTTTCAGCTCATAGATGGACATTTGGAGTTTGCAAACTATTCGTTCACTCCCACTGGATATAAAGCCTTCTGATTGTTCCATATAAAGCCGTTTTTACTTTCATTTGCCATACCTCATAGTCATAATATGCGTTATGGTAAGCATTATCCTAATGAATTTAGGCATAGCTATGGGTGAAAAGGTTTCATCAAAGTCCATTCCTGGTCTTTGAATGTATTCTTTTGCCACTAATCTAGCTTTATAAGTCGTTACCTCTCCATTTGCTCCAAGCTTTCGCTTATAAATCCACTTGCAACCGATGGGTACTATATCCTCTAGTGGATCTACTAAGGTCCAAACCCTATTAGAGCGCATATAGTCCATTTCGAATTTGTTTGGCTCCTTTCATGAAGAAATTCAAACCTTTTGGATTGCTTCTTGACATGTTCTGACCTTCCAATAAGTTGTGTAACAATAAGCGTATCTTGTTTGTTTACTTCTACCGTTTGTGGGATCGTTTGATCATTTTGAATTTTATCAAGTTCGATAGCAATGCCTTTTCTATGTAATAGAAATTTCTATTTAAAAAAGGTAGCGTTTCTTGAAACAAACACATTTTGTTTCAAGTGCTCAAAAAAGTAATAACCCATAGATTCTCTAGGGTATCCCACAAACTTGCATAAGATGGATCGACTATCCAACTTAGCTCCATCTAAACGCTTCACGTAAGTGAGAGAACCCCAAATTCTAAGATAAGAATATGAGAGTACTTTGCCATGCCACATCTCATACGGAGTTTTAGGCATCGACTTCAAAGGAACTATGTTTAGTAGCTTCGCTGCCGTTTCTATAATGTAATCCCAAAAGAAAGTAGGAATATCGGTAAAGCTCATCATGGAACGTAACATATCCACCAAAGTACGATTTCTCCTTTCGGCTACCCCCATTAAGTTGAGGTGTGCCGGGAGGAGTCCATTGTGAGAGAATTTCATTTTCTTTTAGATAATCTAGAAATTCGACCTTTAAGTACTCGCCTTCTCGATCGAATCGAAAAGTTTTGATACTAAGCTCGAGTTGCTTTTCTATCTCACTCCTATACTCCTTGAACTTCTCAAAAAGCTTTGGACTTGCTCTTCATAAGATACAAGTGACTGAACTGAGAAAAGTCATCAGTAAAGGTAATGAAGTAGGAGAAGCGTTCTCTTGTACTAACCCCTAGTGGTCCACATATGTCCATATAGATCAAATTCAAAAGACATGTGGATCTCTCTAGATGTCCAACAAATGGAGCTTTGGTCATCTTTCCTATTAACAAGGCTCGCAAGTCAGTAAATTCTCTAAGTCACTTACTTTAAGTAAACTAGAGGCAATCATCTTGCTTATGCTATTTTTGGAAATATGTCCAAGTCTAGCATGCCAAACGTAGGCATCATTTTGATTATCTAACTTTTGTTTGTTACTTTGAACTTACATTATCATTGGACGTTCTTCTAAATAGTACAACCTGTTATTTAAAGAACCTTGTGCACACAAAGAACCATTCTTATATGCACTTAGTTTAACGTTTTTGATAGAAAATTCAAAACCTTCATGATCTAAAACAAAACCAAAATAATATTCTTTATTAAACTTGGTGCATAGTACATCGGATCAAGTACAATTTTATTTGATTGGAAAGCTCAAGTAATAACGCCTATATTATGTGCGGCAACTTTTGCCCCATTGCCTAAGCAAAGGATCATATCCCTATCTTCAAGCTTTCTTCTTCTTTTCATCCCCTACAACATATTGCAAATGTGTGATCCACATCCGATATCAAATACCCATAAAGAAGAATCCAATGATAAGTGAGTTTCAACAATAAACATACTATTTTTCAAGCTTGCAATATAAGCCTTGCAATTCCTTTTTCAATAGCCCACTTTGCCACAATAGTAGCATTTAGCATTGGGATCAACCCCTTTCTTTTTCTTCATTTTACCCCCTTGGGTCACCGGTTGCTTCCTTTTTGAAGAAGAACTCTTCTTCTTCTTTCTCTTCTTAGCACCATTTCGGGCTTTAGAAGTGGAAGCAAGCATGATGGGCTTATTTTTCTTGATAGTGGACTCCGCAGTGAACAACATATTTACCAACTTGTTAATCATTACTTCATTCTCGCCCATATTGAAGTTCATAACGAATTGGTCAAATGATTTAGGGGGAGATTGTAGGATCAAATCCACATAAAGGTCGTTATCCATAACGACGCCCATGTTACTAAGCTTCTCAATAAGCCCAGTTATTTTGAGATCATGTTCATGGACACTCACCCCCTCTCCCATTCTCATTTGAGGTTATGAAGCGCTCATACCTAGTTTGCACACTATATAACTTTTGTAAGTGTGTATAGATCTCGACACCTTGCTTCATGTTCTCATGTTGTTTCTGGAGTTCATTGGACATAGATGCTAACATAGGACACCGGGCTTGAAGATCATCTTCAATCCACTTTGCAATCGTGTTGTGTGTGTCTTTATCATCATTCAGTGCGGTGTCCGGGAGAGTACCATCAAGAATATAAGTGCATTTTTCGGAATCAAGAATAATTTTGAGATTTCTCAGCCAATTGTTGTAGTTGGGACTAATCAATTTATTAGTTTTCAAAATCATAGCGAGTGAGCTTTTAGCCATCTTTGTAGAGTTTTCACAAAAATCTACAAAAGCGTTGAAGAGAATATTAGCATTTATCTTGTCCAATGTTTTAAAAATATACTTATGGACTTCAAGCATATTTATCCTCTCACTATTTTATCAAATTTTCCACCCTCATTGAAAAATTTGGGAAATCACATTTCCTAGCGAGAATTAAGATCCCAAGGCATTAATAATAGACCAACGACTCGTGCGACATCTATAATTAATTCTAAGATGGGTAACAATTATCAATTGTATCTTTATACAATTCTTAGTTTTATTTTGCTTCATTTTTTATATAGACGACCCATGACTCGTGAGACATCTATGTTACTAAATATTAGTTCATAACCCACCAATTGTACCTTTTAGTTATTAAGCATGTAACATTCTGCGACACGTGAGACAACGTCACATGTTAAATACTAAAAAGTCCCATCTCATAGTTTAAGAAATAAACATAGCTTTTCACAATTAAAGTGATCCACAACTCGTGAGACAACACTCTAATTATGATAGTGTCCTATGTTTAAATCTACTGGTGTGAGGCATGGACAATTGACCTCTTTTAATTTAATCTATTTCAAATTTAATTTTTGAGAAATACTTAGACAATCTAAATGAGGAATTTTATTCTTGAGAGATCTCATTGTTTTTAATCACTTATTTAAATCTTTTAGCTTACACATGCATCACCATACATTCATAGGATAAGGAAAGCATAAATAATTAAAACCTAACATGCTCTATAACGCCCCGGATAATGGTAGCATTCCGCCCCGAAATTCGATGCGCTACTCGCGATCTTAACTTAACTAAAACTATAAACAGAAATTTCAAAACACAATTCCATAACTTAACGATTCGAATCCTCCAAAATTTCAGGCTGGAATTTCTTCCAAATTTCATTACAATATTCAAATTACAAGCCAACGTATCTGCAGCTCAAACGAGGACTAACTAAACCAAAATATTACATCCAGAAATTCTAACTATTACAAGCCGACAATCTATGCTTATGTACACAATTCCAAAGGGGAAGTCATATATCAACACGAAGCTTCAGTCAGTCAATCCACGGTCTAGGAACCTACATGATGTTTATGGAATCATGAGTCCACCGACTCAGTAAAACTTATAGCAGGAAGACGAGAATTAGAGTTTCAAGGAAAATGAGCATATAAAAAACAAGACATGAATGTGATTTGGATAGTAATTTAGAACAATCAAGACAATCAATATATATACATATATCAGAACATTTATCACATTCGAGTCAATAGGCTGAACAATCTATTTGGTAGGTCTATCACCCTTATATCTTCGACATAAACAGTTCACCTTATCCCTCCAACTCGCGAAGGAGCTCAATTAATCAAAAAGCACAGCCGACGTACGTGCTTAGGGTAGCACTTTAGAATTCTACCTCCAAAATTCATCCGAACTACCCAACAATCAAGGTTCAAAGGTCCTAGTCGACAATCCGATATTGCCCAAGTTCGGTCACTAAGAAACCCCACAAGGGCCCACAATCATTCAATCGTATAAGCTTAGAAACAAGAGGAACATTCAATCATTCAATAAAGTCGATGAGGCATAATGTTTATAGGTCATCAATTATCAAATAACATTCAATTAGGCCAAATGTATCAATCAATCATTCTGAGAATTCGACTATGGACTAGAGGGTTTTTGTTTCAAAATTTGTATTACGTTAATAAGATCGGATATAGAGTTGTTTTGATATGAAATACGGGTCAGGAAATCAAGTTGGATCGAAAATGGGCGCTTGGGCGCTCAAACAGGCGCCTGAGCACCTAAAAACAAAGTTTTGGGTTAGTAGCTGGGCGCTTAAGTGCCCAAACCACTAAAAAAAATGGCCATTTGACCCGAGAGTGGGCGCTGGGGCGCCCAACAACGTGCACTCAGGCGCTGACTCTTGGGTAGAAATTCGATTTTTTTTCTTTTGATTTTCTTCGAATTTTTGATCCAAAAATACATTTTTGGGATTCTCATATAAGTAAAAATATTTATAAAACATTATTTTCAAATTTGGTTTTGAGATTTATCAAAAGATCGTTTTCAAGTCGAAAATACGATTTTTGTCCATATCACCCGTTTTTCAATCGTTCTTAGTTCATTATTCCTCTTAGTCCATGATCTATGGTTCAAATCTCACTCCAAAGATCGGTAAAGAGGTCAATACAATTCATTACGCCTCGGAGTTACATAATAAGGAACAAAGCTTATGATAGCAAGAAATAACAAGGCAACAAATAAGCTCATGTCAAGCACATAGCAATGGAACAAGATTATCATCAACTCGGTATCAAGAACAATCGATCAAGGAAATAACTAGAATCATATGCTCATGAAGAGAAAGCCATAAGTCTTACCTGTGGTCCTTTGGTCTCAATTCACAATACGTTCCTAGATTCCCAAAAAATATCCCAAGTGATAACACCTAGCATTCAATACCAAGATTCTTGGTTAACATATGATAATTTTCATTTATCTCCAAATTCCTAAAACTTTAGCGGTAGGATTTTCCCCTATAACTAACTTGACTTAATGCTCTTTCTAACGTTGACCCTCGATCGACGATCCAACGGTCAGATCGTCCTCTATATCCGTTCAAAGTTAACCATCATTACTGACCCTATTCCCATAGCTCTGGCAGGTTGCATTCTAAAGGCATTTTTAGATATTTTGCTCTATATTTTTGTATGTTTCTTGATTCTATAGTTATCTACGCTCGATAATCTTTCTAACGGTATATCATATAGGCCTAATTGAAGAGATTAAGGTAGGTTTTGAAGATTTAGAAGTTGAGGTTAGTGCAGTGAGGCAGTGAATTCCGAGGATAAAGAAGTGTGGGTGTGTTTAATTTGATTCCATCACATTAAACCTTACTAAATTCTCCCATAATTTCATATGTTTTCCATCACTAAGAACCTCATTTAGTTTCCTCATCTCCTATCAATAATTTTCACATTATATTCAAACTTCATCGCTAACTATCATACCATAAATCACATATGCATATATATATATATATATCTATTAAATCACTTCAAACCTTAACAAGACATATATATATATATAATTTAACATTCTTACTTACCCAAATATTGATGTGGCGAGAGTAAAAATTCTCGACTCCTTCCTTTGAAGTCCTCACTTATCGCGATCACGATTCCAACTAATTTTTTCTCACTACTTGGAAGAAAATGTTGCCCCACTATCGGTGTGTGGGTATAACAATTCTTCTTCCAAAAACAAAATAGTGCAGACACCTAGTACTGAACCGTAGTATCTCCTTGATCCTTGCTTAGTCGTCGGAGTTAATAATCCAACAACTTCATCAAAGAGCAAAGGAAATGGAGATAGAGAAAGAGTTGTCTTTTATTTGGTGTGAGGTGGACTAGTCAAGCACAAGTTTTTATAAGCTCACTAAGGCTTCCCACTTCCTAATTTTTCAATGTGGGATAAGGGATTTATGGTGCCCAAGCTTTCTCCCTTTCACAAATTTTCCAATGTGGGACAAACTTCACTTTTACTCACTTAACATTCCTTAACATTAGTGGAGTCACCAATTGGCACCAATCCACGTAATTTCTAAATTTCTTGCTTCTATAAATATCATAATTCGATGATATTTTAATAGTAGGTTTCGATCAACAATCTAACGGTTGGATTCTTGCTTAAAACACCTCAAACATCATTCCCGCCATTGCTACTGTTCCTCGGCAGCCTTGGCAAGTCGCATTCTACCACCATTTTCAGATATTTTTCTCCATATTTTCGAGTAATTCTTGATCCTAATATTATCTATACTCGATAAGGTTTCTGACGGTATATAATATAGGTCGTTTTGATGAGAAAAAGATAGGTTTTGAAGCCTTGCAATTTGGATGTATTGCTGAAACAGTGGCATCCGAGAATAACATTATTTCATGTGCGTGTTTGGATTCGATCCTTAAACCTAAAGTCTCCAAATATTTTTTCAAATCAAAATATTGTTTAAATTAAACTATCTATGGATTCAAGCCTCAAAATTCCTCAATCTTATTTCATAGGATAGAATTTTTCAGGTTGCTACATGCTCCTAGGGTGGATGATTATGAACCTTTAACTAAATAATGTACTTAGAGCCATTAGTACATTACTTAGTAATTTAGATGAGTAATTAAATGAATAAATCATATCGATTACATATGCATCACCATGCATACGTGACCTTCATGTATTGAACTCTTTCATCTTCTTCTTCTTGATTACAAAATATACTATGCATACACGGCCTTCAATCAAAAGACAAAGAAGACCTCACCATTCTAAATCTACTCTCATTACAAGATAGAAAGGAGGCATGCAAGCCCCATTTAATTACAAACACAATCAATAAATCAATTCATTAAAACCATTTTAATGAGGCTTATAATTATCTCATATATTCATTCAATATCAAGCATCCATCACATAAATACTTGAAATTAAATAAACAATAATTAATTAAATATTTATCTCATGAACATATAATTAAAGGCCAAAAGTGCACCACATGCCACTGTTTTGCTATTAGAATTTGTTTAATGTAAATCATCAATCAAATGTGGAATTAAACCTAGTTTTAAATCACCTAAAAGGTTCTAAAACCCACCAACACCTTGGATATGATTTAGAACACTATAGGAGATCAAATTATATCAGAAATTGGATCAAAATATCATTAGAATTTTAAGTGGTAGATTCAAAAAATAGCCTCGGGTTTGACAAGTAGCCCCCATTCCAAAAATTCTAATAAATTCTGCTTAACTTCAAAAATCACCAAATTTGAACCAAAGGTTCCCAACTCATTTTAGATGACTTAGAAAATGAAGGAGCACAAAAAACATATCAATTGGAGCACGAAATAATTCAATTACCGAGAGGTTAGTGCACGTGTAAACTGCTCTCCGGTTTAATTGGCAGAGCACATTCAAATATTTTTAGAAAATTCTCCTTGACTCCAAAAATCACCAAACTTAAACCATAGGTTCCCAAAACATGTTAGAAGATTCAAAAAATCAAAGAGTGCCAAAATAACATCAAATTGACTATGAAAAAAACATCAAACCCAAGAGGACAGTGCACTTTGTATTCCAGAAAATTCAACATGTTCTCAACATGCTTTCATGCTCTAATTTATGTAATTTTTTATCCAAATCTTACTAGATCCAATCTAATACTTGTATATTGATCTCCAAAGAGTCTTAAAACAATTGATCACAATCAATAACATCAATTCCACATCTAACATCATAATCAACATCAACAACTCCAACATTCAATCAAATTGAATTTAAATCATGCTAAATCAACACATAGCATTAATTATCACATAATTCATATAGATCCAAGCCACACTTATAATCTAGTGACCTCCAATTTATTATATTGAATCAAGATTACTAAATTCACATCAATTCATCACATGAATTAATGTTTTAATGAATCTAAAAGCTAGCTCATATAATTTGGCTCGAATACCACTTGAAAGTAAAGGTTAGGATAATTTAAAGCAAAAATGCAATGGAATAAAACATTCATCACGTGAATCATAGCCTAAAACTTTCAAAGGATCCTTATATGAGTATATAATTTAGATCTAAGGAGAGAAAACCAATCTTGATCCAAAACTAGACAAGCTCGGCTGAACACCTCCTAAAGATCCAAAAAGTTTTGTGCTCGTCACTCGATCAACCTTGATCTACTTCAAGTTTGATGGATCCGATTCAAAATATGATCAAATCTTCAAATTGTCTCCAAATCTTGAAGAATTCGAAAAATCAAATGGCCGAAGCTTTTCCTTCTCTCAAATTTGAAAACCGTGAGCTATTCCTTTGTATGATCAACTCTTGATCTTTCAAATCAATATGGATTCACACCTCTAATGTTGATCCACTCTTCTTCGAACTATCACTTTAGATCTTTGATTAGAAGGAAGATCCAAGTATGAATCTATGGAAAGAATGAGGGAGATAAAGAGAGGTTTTAGAGGGAATATGAAGTTGAATTTTTGTAGCTATGAATGTGTGTGTATGTGTGTGCGTGTGTGTGTTTGTGTGCATGTGTGTGGCAGTTTTAGGGGTTTTAAAAAGTATGATCCATACCACTTGGATACTTAGTTGACAAGATATTTTGAAAGGAAGAATGTAGATTCTTCTCTTCAAATATCATTAGTCCACTTGGCATCTAAGTCGGTTATATCCATGTGGCATTTTAACTAACAATTAATTAAAGTGTCACATGGTATTAACTTAAATTAAACCCCAATTAAAATTTTCTTTTAATTTAAATCTTTTTCTTGAATTAATTAATTCAACTATTGAAATTAATTAAATTAAATTAATAATTAATTTAATTAGAATAATTTGACTCTTCAAATTAATCTATCCAAGAAGACCCACTTTGACTTTGATTAAATATTTTGGCTTTTAGTCAAAATTCCTCTACTCTTGCCTAAATATAATTTAAGCGATTATCTCTAATCTAATTAGAGAATCCCCATTAAATTAATAGTCGATGCCTAACCTCAAATCTAGGGAGCCCAATTTATTGGTGAATTAATTGTGGTGCGAACTCACCTTCTTACGCATATTGTGCAAATACGGTCCCTTTATTTTTCATCTCCTGATTGTGGGCTAGGGTTAAGATATTTTCAGCGACCCTAATAGTCTAATAACTATACATCTATTTTTAATAATTAATTCATTTGTGTCTTTGATTTTGGAAGCTCCTTTCCGAATCGACACACCACCTTGCGTAAAGATTTTCTTGAATCGAATCATTATAGAAAATATAGGAGATAGTCTCGCTCGTTAAGACAAGAAAATAGATTTTATCTTAGAACTCACAAACCTCTATTCGTAGATAGCTTGTGCCCTCACTTGTATACTTACGGATATCTATAACTTCTTGCTTTCCAACTCTTTCTCTAATTGTGTGTGTATATATATGTATACATATTCATATCTTTACTTGAGAAAACATTTAACTCATAAACTCTATTACTCATCAATTGCAAAAAGGGGAATAAATAAGGGAAACACTCACTTAACCTCATTGGTAAGCATGGATTAATAAGTGTATAAGAAGTATGGTGGACTTAAGGATGACGAAATATAGCCTAACATATGTGTATAATTTCAATTTTTGATACGTGTGTAACTTTTTCCTTTGGATTCTCTAACTTCATACTTGAGATCTTAGGACCAAGAGTAAGATTTATGATTTTCCCCTCTTGCCTCTATGACTATGTTCTTACTTCAATTTCTTGCAAATGTATATTGAGCTTCTATGAATATGTTCTTTGTGATACCTTTTGAAACTTAATGGCTCAACATTCTTGTGGTCATTGGAAGAACTTTGGACATCCTCATGAATATGTTGTTCCTAATCTCGTATGAACTCATGACCACATGGACCTTGGACAAGGGATGGACTTTTGAGATAAAATTGGAGAAAATGAGGATATGGACTTAAATATCTTTTTTCCCTAAAAATTTGTAAAATAAATTTCGTTAAATCTCCAGAAAATTGACTCCAAAATGGCTTTACTAAAATTCTGATTTTAGGATGAATTTCAAAAAAAAAATAAAAAATAAAAAATTGTGAGTGCTTAAGCGCCCAAGTCAGTGGCCTCGGCCACTATTTGGGTGCTGAAGTATCCATTTAAGTACTCAAGCGCCCGAGTCCAGTGAGCAAAAATACTGTTTGAGCACTGTGCTCATTCCAGTAGCTAAACTCACTGTGTTGGCACTCGAGCGCCCAAACGAGCGCTTAAGTGCCCATTCTAGTTTCTAAAACTTCATGTTTCGACTTCGTGTTGCTAAACCAAGTCCATATTTCACTTCTTTAAAAATGTTTTAAGACTTCCAAGTGATTTTTCCTAAGTCTGAGATCCAAATTTGAATCGTTTGATTGACTCCGTTGACTAACAAACTGTGCCCATATGTAGCTAAATGTTTCAAATATATTTTGTTCCGAAATTTATGCCATGACATGGCCTAATGCTTTGAGTACGATCTCTTTGTTCTGAACCTAAATAAATGAACGAATGTTGGCCATTGAAAATTTTCAGGTGGTATCGTTTTGGGCAATATAGGATCGTCAATGTGAACCTTTGAAAATTCCTAAATGGTGGGGAGCTCGGAAGAATCCTGAAAATAGGATTTCGAAGGGCTACTCTAAGGCACGTGGGGTCGACTGTGCTTAACGAAAGAATGACACTCATTGAGGGAGTAATAGAAAGATAAAGATTAAATGAATGTTAAATGATAGTGTTATAAGGGTGACAGACCTATTGAATGATTGCTTTAGCCTTAAATGTTTATTTACATGAATGTGAAAAATTTATAAGTTATTGTTTGTAATGATCGTTCTAAATGCTTTAATTTGATATTGTCATTACATTCATGTTACATTCTTTCTATATCTCTTACTCATTCTAGTACTCTTCATTATATGCCAAAAATCTTACTAGGTCAGTGGACTCATGATTTCATTATCTATCATGTAGAAAATAACTCCTTGATCATCTGAAGTTTGGGAACCTTATACTAGAATATGTATATTGGAATTTTTGAATTTGTTGTATATGTTAAAGTATTTTGTAATTTGGAACATGTAGGAAATGTTGTACATAGTTGGAATGTAAATTTTGAATTCTAAGTTGTATTTTGGGAGAACAAATTTTGCTTGTAAAATCTTGAAACGTTTGGTATTTAGTATTGAATGCTATGAATTTCTGTCATGGATTTTAGATAGTTCCCTTTTCGATCGAGTAACGTTTCGAACCTAGAGGTGGATGCTCTAGGATCCTGGGGCATTTCAGTAAAACTATAAATTTAATAATTATAAAGTTAATTTAGGGAAGGAGGGTGTCATATATATGATTAAAATGATAAAATTCATCATTATTAAGTTAATATGATGATTCTTGTATTAAAATGTATATGCATTTACATTCTTACTTTTTTATAAGAATATTCCTAACATTCAAGAAAATGCAATGAGTATGTGGTTGGTTTGCAAGGATGTTGATTAATCGCAGCAATATAGTATGTTTAAGGCTAGCGGAGTACATTAATGGAAGTGTAAGAATTACATTAATTAATTATGTTGTAATTCATATCTATATCACGCGCAAAAAAATCTAATCTGATAAACTACATAGCACACATGTGCACTGTGTGGAGGGGGAAAGGGTAAAAGAACTGATGAATTGGTACTTTCCGGCAATGTTTTTGGTGGGTATTATGTATTGCCCTTTTGACATCTAAGATAAAATTATTGACAAGTTTATACTCCCTTTGTTCAACCTTGGAAGCCTTCTCGCTCGTGCATCAATGTTCTTAACATGCGATGATATTTTTTCTCTCAACTATATGCCCAACTCAATAAGCCATCGATATGTATGCAAATTTCCGAAAATGCTGTAAATCCTAAGCACTTGAATGCACATATTAATATGGCAGTACAAAATACCCTTAGACACCAACATCAAACAATTAGACAAGTACTTGGGTACATTGGAATCAATCTCAATGGTGTAGCTTTCTCCATCACATTTATTGTACTGCCTAAACACGAATATGTATCTACTTTCAATTAAAATCAATTTAGATTCCAACATGAGGCCCTACTGCACCTTGATTTGATCTCAAATCATTAAAAAACACTTCTCTGTGCATACGCTAGCTGTATCTTGCTTGAGCATTTCTAGCAAAGAATCTTGCGATGCCCCCTGAAATCCCGAGGATGTGCGAACTCGAGACCCGAGGTGCATCCCTCGCGTTCTATACGTTCTAAGTACCAATATGTTTCAAAAATCAATACAGAATCTAATATAGTACAATCATTCAAACTAAATTCCAAATGTTGATACAAAAATCCAAACTAAGTACCATAATGTATCATTACATACCGAAGTTCAAATTACATAAGTCAATCTAACTTATCAATACAGTCCAACATTCTATACATGTCATAAGTTCAAAACATAATGTCCATCTCTCTATCAACTAAGTCCAAAAGCGATAAATTAAACCAAAGTACAATAGGGATGTCAAAACCAAAACGAACTATACAATCTATCATGAAGCTTCAAATATTCATTCGTTCACGTTTCCAGAACCTACATGTTAATTAGGGTCATGAGTTCACTGATCCAGTAAAATTTATAGCATGCGAATGAAGATCAAAGTTAAAAAAAAACATAAGTATAACAAACGATAGGACAAGAATGTGATGTGGGTAACAAGTCAAGACATTCAAAACGATCAATATACATATATACATATCTGAAACAATTATCAAATTCGAGTCAATAAGCTGAAACAAGTTATTTGGTAGGTCTATCACCCTTATAACTTCAACACAAACATTTCACCTTATCCCTCCAACTCCCGAAGAAGCTCAATCATTCGAAAAGCATAGCCGACATACGTGCTGAGGATAGCACTTTAGAATTCTACCTCTAGAATTCATCCGAACTACCCGACAAACAGAGATTTCGAGGGTCCTAATCGACAATCCGATATTATCCAAGTTCGGTCTCCAAGAAAATCCCCAGGGCCCACATTCATTCAATTGTATGGCTTAGAAATGAAATGAACATTCAAATAAACCAATAAGCCGGCAAGACATAACGTTTTATGGCCAATAATATCAAATAGCATTTCAAATAGGCCAAACGTATTCAATCGATCAATCAATCGTTTCAGAAATTTGGACTATGGACTAGAGGGATTTCATTATAAAACTTTGTATTACGTTGGAAAGATCGGATATGGACTCTATGTGACATAAAATAAGGTTTGAAGACATGACGAATCAAGTTGGAATCGAAACTGAGCACTTGGGCACGCAAACCGGTGCTTGAGCGCCCGAGCAGCCAAAACATAAAAATTGGCCAGAGGCTTAAACGCCCAAGCCACTGGAAAATTTTGGTTTCTTGGCCGAGAGCTGGCGCTTGGGCGCCCAACAATGCGATTTTTCGTCTTTTGATTTTCTTCGAATTTTTTATCCAAAAATACATTTTTAAGGTTCTAATATACATAAAAACATTTATATATCATCGTTTCGGGTTTTGGTATTAAAATTTTTCGAGAGATCATTTCAACGTCAAAACCTACGATTTTGTCCATGTTCTTAGTTTCTAATCAAAATTTTAGTTCGTTTCTCCTCTTAGTCCATGGTCCATCATTCAAGTTCAATCCAAAGCATCGATAAAGAGTTCGAGATTATTCAATAAGCTTTGAATTGATTCATATTTCAAGGATTTAGGCATGATATAACAAGAATGGCATAACAACAAGATTTCATATGCTCAACACATCAATGGTATCAAGTTCTCAATAGCTCAAACATGCTTTATTTAGATAGGAAGGCTGTAAATACATGCTCATGGAGAAGAGAAGAAGGTATAAATCTTACCTCGAGGAGCTTAAATCCGAAAATGTGGTCGATCCAAGCTTATAATCACACCTATAACCATATATACATTCATTGTCAAGTTCTAACCATTTCATTCCATAAACCATTCTAAATTACTAATCTCAAGAAGCTTACCAAGTGTTGGATGAGAGCACACCACACAAGAGTCCTCTTTTGAAAGCTAAAATCGATTTTAGTGGAGAGAAGCAAGTGCAAGGTGTTCAAGTGCCAAAGAGTTATAAAACTTAGGAGTATAAGAGTTTAGTTCTGCAAAATTCTTTAAGCTTGGAGAGCTATTTATAGAGGGATTTTTGGGTAAAAAATGAGAGAATTAAAGAGTTTAAACCCTCCAAAACAATATCCAACACATAGAGGTGGTAGATAGGTGGCTTATGACTACATAGGATGGA
>JACFYI010001461.1:364368-394222 GCA_014898755.1 Handroanthus guayacan | reverse complement strand
CTAATGAAGTTTCTTATCCTAGGCTCTAATACCACCTGTGACGCCCCCCAAAATCCCAGGGATGTGCGGACCCAAGACCCGAGATGCATCACTCGCGTTCTATACGTTCTAAGTACCAATATGTTTCAAAAATCGATACAAAAGCTAATATGGTACAATCATTCAAACTAAATTCCAAATGTTGATACAAAAATCCAAACTAAGTACCATAATGTATCATTACATACCGAAGTTCAAATTACATAAGTCAATCTAACTTATCAACATAGTCCAACATTCTATACATATCATAAGTTCAAAATATAATGTCCATCTCTCTATCAACTAAGTCCAAAAGCGATAAATTAAACCAAAGTACAATAGGGATGTCAAAAACCAAAATGAACTATACAATCTATCATGAGGCTTCAAATATTCATTCGTTCACGTTTTCAGAACCTACATCTTAATTAGGGTGATGAGTCCACTGATCCAGTAAAATTTTTAGCATGCGAACGAAGATAAGAGTTCAAAGAAAAACATGAGCATAACAAACGATAGGACAATAATGTGATGTGGGTAACAAGTCAAGACATTCAAAACGACCAATATATATATATACATATCTAAAACAATTATCACATTCGAGTCAATAGGCTGAAACAAGTTATTTGGTAGGTCTATCACCTTTATAACTTCAACACAAACATTTTGCCTTATCCCTCCAACTCTCGAAGGAGCTCAATCATTTGAAAAGCACAACCAACGTACGTGCTTAGGATAGCGCTTCAGAATTCTACCTCTAGAATTCATCCGAACTACCCGACAAATAGGGATTTCGAGGGTCCTAGTCGACAATCCGATATTGTCCAAGTTTGGTCTCTAAGAAACTCCCCAGGGCTCACATTCATTGAATCGTATAGCTTAGAAATGAAATGAACATTCAAATAAACTAATAAGCCGGCAAGGCATAACGTTTTATGGCCAACAATATCAAATATTATTTCAAATAGACCAAACATATTTAATCGATCAATCAATCGGTTCGGAAATTTGGACTATGGACTAGAGGAATTTCATTATAAAACTTTGTATTACATTGGATAGATCGGATATGGACTCTACATGATATAAAATAAGGTTTGAAAATATGAAGAATCAAGTTGGAATCGAAACTGGGCGCTTGGGCGTGCAAACGGGCGCCCGAGCGCCCGAGTGCCCAAAACATAAAAATTGGCCAAAGCGCCCAAGCCACTGGAAAATTTTGGTTTCTTGGCCGAGAGCCGGCGCTTGGGCACCCAACAATGCGCACTTGAGCGTTGACTCTCAGGTTAAAATTCGATTTTTCGTCTTTTGATTTTCTTTGAATTTTTTATCCAAAAATACATTTTTAAGGTTCTAATATACGTAAAAACATTTATAAATCATCATTTTGAGTTTTGGTATTAAAATTTTTCGAGAGATCGTTTCAACGTCAAAACCTACGGTTTTGTCCATATCCTTTGTTTCTAATCAAAATTTTAGTTCGTTTCTCCTCTTAGTCCATGGTCCATCATTCAAGTTCAATCCAAAGTATCGATAAAGAGTTCGAGATTATTCAATAAGCTTCGGATTGATTCATATTTCAAGGATTTGAGTATGATATAACAAGAATGGCATAACAACAAGATTTCACATGCTCAATACATCAATGATATCAAGTTCTCAATAGCTCAAACATACTCTATTAAGATAGGAAGGCTGTAAATACATGCTCATGGAGAAGAGAAGAAGCTATAAATCTTACCTCGAGGAGCTTAAATCCAAAAATGTGGTCGATCCAAGCTTATAATCACACCTATAACCATATATACATTCATTGTCAAGTTCTAACCATTTCATTCCATAAACCATTCTAAATTACTAATCTCAAGAAGCTTACCAAGTGTTGGATGAGAGCACACCACATAAGAGTCCCCTTTTGATAGCTAAAATTAGTTTTAGTGGAGAGAAGCAAGTGCAAGGTGTTCAAGTGCCAAAGAATTATAAAACTTGGGAGTATAAGAGTTTGGTTCAGCAGAATTCTTTAAGCTTGGAAAGCTTATTTATAGAGGGATTTTGGGTCAAAAATGAGAGAATCAAAGAGTTTAAACCCTCCAAAACAATATCCAACACATAGAGGTGATAGATAGGTGGCTTATGACTACATAGGATGGATGGATGGATGGAAAATCCATCCATCTAGCAGTTGTTACGGCTGGCTCTGCAGATCAGTTTTCCTTTTCCTTTTTCTTTTATTTTTGAATTTCAATTAGTTAAATTGTTTTGTCAAAATAAGTGGCTATGGGTTGGGCTTTGAATTGGGCTTGAAATGGGTTCATTTAATGGGCCATTTGGGCTTGTTTTTGGGTCAAGACGCAACGTGAAATTGCAATGTATTGGTTCGAAATATTTTCTAAGGCGTGAAATGTGTTTTGGTTTTAAGATGAAGCTCGATTTAAAAATTAAATGAATTTTCGGTAAATCAACAATTCAAGAATTTTATTTTGGGATTCTCGGGTATTACAAATCTCTTACACTAGGCATCATCTTCTTGAATTCTAGTTGCTTCACCACAAAGTTGCCTCGGATTCTGTCCATTGTGTGAATGAAGTGCTAAAAAACAAAAGTTTTATTAACTCATTCATTAACTCGGCTCTTCAGTTGGTATTTATCCCGACCATGAAATGGTCACGAAAAAATACCTTAGCCCACATGTCTTTTTCCTCTTATGTTTCGCTGACCCAGGGATGCTCGTTTACATCATTTAGCTCAATCAAGTTCAACGAACATATCTTAAATTC
This sequence comes from Handroanthus guayacan, assembly GCA_014898755.1. Classification (NCBI taxonomy): domain Eukaryota; kingdom Viridiplantae; phylum Streptophyta; class Magnoliopsida; order Lamiales; family Bignoniaceae; genus Handroanthus; species Handroanthus guayacan. The sequence goes on along the minus strand of JACFYI010001461.1, from coordinate 391,421 downwards.
TTCAATGGAACATTACCTGGTGAGCAACATGAGGAAACCTATATAGAAGCTCGAAGCTTTTACCTTCTATTAGTAGTTATGTTCTATATGCCAACTACAAAGCTAGTGTCTTGCCTTAGGGAATTCGTACCTAAGGGTTGTGCCTGTCGAGGCATCTTGATCAATCAGCACAACTATAGGGATCTTCCCATTCCTGGCCTCGAGAAAAGTCTTCAACAACCATTGGTAGGATTTAATTATCTCATTTTGCATAAAAGCAATGGTGGATATACACGTGAATGAATTATTATTAACACCGAAAAATATTATAAGAGGAAATTTATATGCATTAGTCCCATACATTCTATCAAAAACAACGACGTCGCTGAAGTAATCATACTCAACTCTAGAAATCCCCTCACACCAAAAAAGACACGATAAAACACTATTCTCCTCTAACGTGCACTTAAATATGATTCCAAGATCCTTCTCTCGCATATTGGGCAACAAAGTCAGCAAAGTCTTAGCGTCTCCTTCTTGGACCCTTCCCATACATAACTTACACAACTAGTTATAGGCATCTTTTTGTTTAAAGGTAAGCTTACCCTATCCTCTAGCTAAATATTTCGAGTAGCCCATCGCTCGATTGGGTTTAAAACCATGATCTATCATTGATGCTAGCATAGCTTATCACATGTTGACATTGACCTGCACAACATGTACATGAAAAATTACAGTCAACATTGAATAAATCAATTGATATACACTTTCACATGAATATTTGCAATTAGAAAAAGTATCTATTTATTCTACTATCCAAAGGGTGGTTATGTTGCAAGCAAAATCTGGTACTAAATATTTGCCAGAAAATCAATCATAAGTAATGTGAAAATGAGCCTTGCATATACATCTTGTTTCAGGGGTGTGTTCCCACTTCCTAGTATAACCATCTTCTAATGCTCTTCGAGAACCTTCGCGATTGCAGTCCTACTCATTGTTCTTCACAGTCTCACTGACCTTTTCCCTAACATTCTGTTGTTAGATTTCAAATCCTACTAGTTTCGCATATGATTCATAGAAATACTCCATATCTTTATCCATATTCAACATAAGATCACTAATAGCTACCTCACAGACGGGTGATTCCAAAGAATCAACATCCTTCCCTAGTTTTGCAAAGAATTTCAAATTTAGTATAACCAAATCACTATAATAATTTACATAATCAAAATTATTCAATACAAGTGAAGTCTTAATTTCAATATTGAACTCGTATTCCAAATTAACAATTTCAAAAATAAACTGAATTTATTTTTTAATTTAAACTTTTTAATCAAATTAAATATAAGAGTTATATATTCAAAAGATTTAATAAATTTCCGTAAATTTAAAAAGTGACAAATATAATTTTATTCTAATGCTATGTTGAACATCAAACGGAAAATTACAATAATTGTAGTAGATTTAAGACATAATGGAAGAATAGAATTGAAAGTCCTATCGAACCAACCAACAAATGATGCAAAATGCTATTCCAAAAATGCCACACTATCACACTATCCAAAAATGCCACACTATCATGTCTTAATTTCAACATTAAATCCATAAACCAAACTAAGAATATTAAATTTATTATTTTTCACGCCAACCCGATCAAGTGATTTAAAAATAGATTTTATATATTTTAAAAAATAATGAAATTCAAACAATTAAACAAATTAATAAATTCCGCAAATATCATGTAATTTTAAACTTGAGATCTACATCAATTTCAAATTATAGGCAACATTTACATGAACAAATAAATGATAACATAAAAAAATTATATTACACAAGCACCAAGTTATATAGAACAATTAACTAAACTATCCCATGGACTCACCACAAAAAAAAAAAAAGGAAAAACAATCAGATAAATAGCAATGAACAATTCTCCACATAATGAGTATAGTTGTTCATGAGCTTCAAGGTTTTTGCCTGATTCAAGAGAAAACCCTCTAGCGTTGCCGCCCAAAAAATCCTCCTCAATGGATGAAGTCTCCTTTTGCATTTTAAAAAAATTCAAAGAGTATGTAGCACCCCGATCCAAGCAAATACCTCGACCTGAGTGCTATTCTAAACTAAACATAAAATGGCGGCATATAAAATAAAGGAATATCATATACACGTAAAATATTTAAATACACATCTATCTAAAAACCCAAATATACACCTATTTCATATTTATCTCTCATCATAACTCAAATTATTTAAAATATCATATATATACCCAAAATATTGTCTGTGAAATAATAGAGATGTTGACCTCAAATAACTAAGAAGTAATCACAAGAGCACAACAATGCCCCAGAAGTGACTAGCGGCATGATTTCTTCGGCCCTGATCTCTAGAGCATAGTTATTAGCCCTTAGTTTGAGTATAGAACGAAAAATACAAAAAAGAGTAAGTTCGAGTGACTTAGTGAGAAGTTATAATATTTGAAATCGGAATATGAGGAAATGGCACGTATATATTTTGCAAAAGCGATTCGGTTGAAAATTCATATTTTAGATAAAATCAAAATAACTTTTATAAATAATTTTCAATTAGGATCAATGAATCATGTCGTCTCTACATCGTCCATACCAGTGCAGAAGCTTTACTAATCCAAAACCCTTTTCAATTCATCAATTCATTAAAAAAAGATATAAAGTTGAAAACTTTGAATACGGTATATAAAATATTACGCTGAAAGGGCATAATTTTACAATACTTTTCAAAACAAAGTGTATATATATATAAAACAACTATGGGATGGTCTTCAACCTTTTGACTCCCAAACCAAAAAGAAAACAGATCCCTTATTTCTCCGGGTTTCGATTGGCCTACTCGAACAAATACACAACATATGGCATGACCAGTTACATGCCAGTCCAGCTCATGGCATAGCTAACTTCCAACTGCCCATGAGACTGAACAACAAATTGGTACCAGTCGGTAGACCAGTCACTTTAGGCCCAATGCTGCCTAGTCATCTTACCACACTAGTCCTGGGCTCAAACTTCCCAAGGGCATCCCCAAGGATAACAGACAGAACATAATATCCTAACAGTTACACAAATCAAATCAAAGTAATTTGCAATTATCATAATTATAACCGAACATTTCAACAATCGATCAAGAAAAATATGATCGTTCACCCATGGTCTAAAACAATATATATTATGACAATGCAAATGATAGTTTATAATTTTTTTCTCTTTTTCAAAATTCCTTTCATTTCAATATTTCATAAAAAGATCTCAATAGAATTTCGCCTTTTGTGCTTTGTAAAGAATATTTCTCAAATGGCATAAGGCTATATAAAATCATGAATTTCAATAAAAGAGTTACATGTTATAATAATATGACTTCAAAATATATTCAAGCATATATATTCTATACTCAGCAAAAATAACTCATTTATCAAATATTAACTCTCACCTTATAGATTTATTGTTTGAGCGAGCTTTTTAGTTGTCAATGTATGTCATGCTCTTTACCTAAACAAGTGGAATAGGATATCTCAATTAATGTACTGTCACAATATAACATGCCACTAACATTGGAAATAAGATTATTAGTTTTAATTCTTTTAGGTTTGATGGCCAAACTCTTTAGATTACTAATATACTCAAATTCGTTTAACTAAATATTTCGTATGGTAATTCTTGGTCCATCAGGTACTCCAGGAATTCTTTATATTTTCTATTTATTTAGTATTAAGGTCTCGTCCTAGGTTGGCTAATTGTTATATTCACATTATGCTCAATTATTCAAACCTTAGATATTTTAGATTAATAGATGATTTAGGATGGCAAAACTATATAAGTTTTAATTTAGCTTTTATAAATTCTTTGTGTCATAAATTTTAGTCCAAGTATATCGTAAGTTTTGGCCCAGTCTGATAATAGGCCATTAAGCTAGTAATTACTTGGGTTTACATTCATTTTGGGCCAATAATTTAGTTAGAGTATAAGAATTTATCCATTGAGCTAATTTCAACCACGTGGCCCAAGAGCAAAACTCAATTCCTTAAAACCAATTCCTAAGGCCCAACTCCAAAACTCAATTCCCTTATCTTTCACACACCTCCACCACCACCTACCTCCACCACCACCCCCACCTACCTCCACCACCCACTATTCGTCAAGGGGCTACATCGCTCACACTAGAAGGCTTGTCTCGACCTTGGGAACAAAATACTCAAAATGAATTTTCAAACCACCAGCAATCAACACCGAAATTTGAATTCGAAGCTTTTCTCCACCACTGCGTGCCACCATTTCAATTTCCAGGCCAACCTTCGATAAAACCCGAAATCGAGCTTAAACTTCTCCTACCAACTAGATTTCGACCAAGACTAACCTTTAAACCGCCTCGTTCAGCCACCATGAAGCTTAGAACAGCCACAACCACCGCCGCATCAACACCTCTCGCCCATTTTCTATTTTTCTTCACAAAATCTTACAGTTCTTACATTAGAATGTACCCTAGGTGAAGAGGATCAAGAATCTAAGGTTTATTTCGAAAGATTTCAGTTGGAATCGAAGGTTTATGGAAGGGGTGAAGCTTGGTTCCTCGTTGGCTTTGTTTTCAAAATTTGAAAGATTAAGGGGGTGGGATTTTTATAAAAGGCAACTTTTTCGAATTTCAATTAGGCCTCAAATGTCTTCCACCACTTAAATGGCACCACGAAGTTTTCTAACTGCCTTCAATTCTGCCCCTTACTTTCATTTTACCCCGCAAAGTCTCATTTTTTCCACTTGGCTCCCCCAAAATTCTAAATCTGAGTCAATTAACTTTTATCACAATAAAATTTCAGCCCCCACAATTTCTAGATTGCACCTATGTGCCACTATCAACTTAGTAAAGCTCAACTTAACCACAATTAATTTAATAAATTCCAAATTAAACTTAAATTTTCTAAATTTTATACTTATTTAATCTCTTCATATAATTAAATATTTTATGTTATTTTAACATTTCAGTTTGAGGGATATTATAGAATATATCCTCTGCTATTTTGAAAATTCTTTACCATGAAAAAGTATAGGTAAAGGACAATGAAGCGGCTTTGTATGCAAAATTTATAAAGTTTCATTTTCATTGAAATTCCTATCTTCTAAAAATAAAACAAACCATGGCAAAAAAAAAGAAAAGAAAAATCAGATAAAGAAGGATTTATAACTCGGCATTAAAACTTAAGCCTAGTCAATTGACATATAGATTCAAGAGACTTCGAATGCAAATGAATAAACCATGGCCAAAAAATAAAAATTTCTTTGATGTAAAAGGTTCTATGATTTAGTAGAAAAATGCTAAGCCCAGTCATAACATACAAATTCAAGAGACTTCAAATATAGATGAACAAACCACATCCAGAAAATTAAAATTTCTCAGATGTTGAAGGCTTTTTAGTTTAGCAAAAAAAATATTAAGCCTAGTCAACAAACATATGAAAGAAAAGAGACGATCATAAATCACATAAAACGCAGCGAAAATGTAAATAAAAAGCACATTCAATCACATTGAAATCAAGATCATCTCATTAGGATCCACTTATGGCCTTAAATTCAGATCAAACAAGGGAATTACCTCAAAATGTGCAAGAGGCCATGAGCCTTAAATGATGAAGACTAAAAATTTGTCTTCAAAAACTTGATAATCTCCACTAGATCTGCAAAACTTGATCTACCTCCTTGATAGCTTCAATCAAATCAGAGAAGAACTCGAAAAGAAGATCCAAATTTTCAACACTTCAAAATACTCTAGATCTTGAATAGATTCACTTCAATCTTGAATCTCAATTGGCGATTTGCCCAAGCTATCCACACACAATATAGAATCAACATTTCCTTAAGAAAAGTGACTAGAAAATTCTCTCAAGAGAGCTTTGAAGGTATGAGTGAGAGAGAGAGAGAGAGAGAGAGAGAGAGAGAGAGAGAGAGTATCCACCATAAACTTTTGGAGGGAAAATCAAATGGAAGACAAGTATGTGTGTGTTCGGCTAACGGATGCATTTATAATGCCTTAGCAGTCCTCCTATGCTACATGTCAATATATGGTGAAGTATCCAAGTGGAATTACACTTTCCATGCTCTTCATCCAATCCTATTGGCTAGAGCATGGCCACCTAAACAATTGCACTTGAAATAAATTTCAAATTCATTTAAAATGCAATTTCATTTGCTAGGAAATTAATCTATATTTAATTTTAATTTGCTCTTCATTTCCCTATTAAATTTGGGCTTTAAGTGGGTCTCTTAGATTCCTATTAATTTAGCTAGTCCAATTAAATTAACAATTAATTTAATTTGGCCCAAACTAAAATAATTAATAATCTAACTAAGTCAACTAAGTTAAATTAGTATACTTTGACAGCATAAATGACTAGATTACCTTTAATCATATCACGCGTCAATTTAACCATTAAATTGACTAAATTATATTTAATCAAATTAAAAGTAATTTCTCTTTTTTTTTTCTCCCATATATATATATATACATATATCCCCATATATATAGAAAATAGTCATTCTCCAAATATTTTATCTATCTTTATAAATAAAAATCCATATTGCCAAAATGGTTTATCATTTAGCTTTTGTGTGTGACTCTTTAGGTTCATTAATTAATTAGACATCGGCTCACAACTCTTTGCACTTCAATCAGTGAAGAATAATCATATTATTATTTCGATTAATTAAACTTATTTAATTAACCACTCGTTCAAGATTAATCTCCATTAATCTTGGAGTACCCGGTCTCCATGATAGATGGCTAGTCATATGGATATGAAACCCAACTAATTGGATGAAGTAACTTTTAGAGTAAACCTATTCTACTTACACATACCATGCAAATATGGCCCTTCTATTTTATTATCTTTCAATTAAGGTATAGGGTAAAGATATTGATCAACACCCCAATAACCTCAATAATTATGAATACATTGTTAATGATTGATTCGCTTATGAACTTACTCCTTTGCAAACAACCTTTCTAAATGGCCATCATACCTTGTGCAAGGATTTTAGTAGAATCAAATCATCATAGAAATCATAAGAGATCAACTCACTCTACAAAATGAGTAAATAGATTCTCTTTTGGATCTCACAAACCTCCATGCTACAAGATACGTAAGCTCAAAAATCACCCACTACGATTAGCTAAGCAATTAGGGCAAAAACCAAAGCTTAAATGCTCACACACAAGGTTATCATGGATCCTCAAGTTAAAGAACTAATTATATGTACTATCGTAAGCCTAAAGAATTTTCGTCGCTGATATGCCATTTAGGCTACCTTTTGAAATTCTTCTTGATTGACTCTTAAGTAAATTTGTTCTTCTAGCAAGCACCTGTGAACGTGTACTGATGACCCTCATCGTTCTCCCATGAAATGAGGATAATCTCGAAACCATTTTGAGAAATACAATATTGACGAAAATCTATCTACATTTATGATGTCATCGTGTCATAAATTCTATGACTTGGAATAATTTATGATTACGACCATAGAGACATATTTCATGATGGTCCAACAATTAGTGCCCACCATGTCCCATAGTCATGTGTAATCTAAAGGACTTCATCCAAATATATTCATATATTTCCTAGTAAATAATGCATAAGATGAAGATGGCGATTTTCTCATTACTATCGATCAAATAAAATTATATTTACAAAGAGTAGAATACAAGCCATATTAATTGATTGCGAGGCACTACTTTAACAATCTCTCACTTGTTCTAAAGCCAATTTCCCATAGTCCTAAGACCCATCTTCGCAAGATGCCCTTCAAAGACCTTTTGCTTTGGGTTTTTGTCAGTGAATCTGTTATGTTCTCTTCTACGGTAACTTTCTCCACTCAAATATTGCCCCTATTAATAATCTCTCTGATCAAGTGATAACGCCTCATAATATGCTTGGATCGCTAATGAGATCTTGGATCGCTAATGAGATCTTGGATCCTTTTTGTTCAATGGCTCCGTTGTGATCACAATAGATAACAACTGGATTGGCATTGCTAAATACTATATCCAACTCTTGGATGAATTTTTTCATCCAAAACCTTCCTTCACAATATCTAATTGTAATATATTTTGCTTTTGTGGTGGAATCTGCAATGGTGTCCTCTTTGGAACGTTTCCAACTCACCGCTCTATCGTTTAAGCAAAATATATATCCAGACATGGATTTATAGTCATCTACATCGGATTGGAAACTAGAATCCATAAACCCCTCAAGTTTCAATTATCCATCTCTGTAAACAAGAAATAATTTTTCAGTCCTTCTCAAGTACTTGAGAATTGTTTTTATGGCAATCTACTGTTTTTCACCTAGATATGCTCGGGAGCGGCTCGTAGCACTAAGCGCATAAGCTACATCATGTTTTGCACATGGCATAGTATACATTATGCTTCTTATGGTCGAAGCATAGTATAGCGGCCCCCGAACCTAGAGTCTCCGCCCATAGGATGAGTTGCTATGTGGGAAGGGGTATAAACTAACTAATCCACAACACATATATTTTAGTAAATTTAAAACTTGATTTTAGCATGCAAATATTATAACATAAAGGGAGCAAATCCAAGAAGACCACCTTATGCGGCTAAAGTCTATTACAAAATTTAGCGACATCTAGCTTAAGAAAAATAATATCGTAGCTAGCTTAATACAAAAATAAAGTCTTCTCCCACATTCTAACTCTCTACAAAACACAAATTTATCTTGCAAAATGTATAATTAAACTATAAGTCCGAATGACTTAGTAAAATTTATGGCTAGGTGGATTTGCAATAGGGAGGTTGCAAGTGAGACGATTATTCGAACACTAATATGAACACAAACAGAAAAGACAAGGATTATTGATGAGAGAATCAAATAGATAACATCAGTTTAAATGATAGCATTTCGCAAGTTGATTTTGTCATGACAGAACTACTTATTTGGTGAATCTTCACCCTTATTATTCCATTATCAATAAGTCATTATCCCTCCATATCTCCCTCAAGTGGCTGCTTAGAGGGGATCTAAACTATTATCAATTTGACACAATCAATCACGTGTCACGGACCGGAACACTTGGAACGCCTAAACTCCAAGCAATCAAAAGACCGTCCAACAATTTGAAAAACCCTACAGGAGATTATTGTGGGCCCGACACTACCCGACTTTCTCACCGGTGGTTTCCGGGGTCCAATAATAATTTTATTTTAAAGGTTGAAACTACTTTTGATTAATACAATCTTATTTTGTTCAATATGCAAGGTGATCTTCTTTCATCATATGTTCATAAAATTATGACTTATCTTAACAATTCATATGAATGAAGCCTTTTAGATCAAACACGGCTATAGGACTTGGTCACGTCTCGGATGGTGATCATGAAATAAGTTCTACAGTCTTAATATTAAAATATCCCAAATTATAGAATCTTGATATAAGGGCACCCTAAAATTTGGATAGGCTTCACTAACGATGCGTATATCCAAGGAGTTGGATAATTGCCCCGTTTCACGAGCAAAAGATGTGTTTAACATTGGTGTACCTTACTGGGTACTTGTTGGAAAACAAGTTTACTGAATGATTCACCAAGAGAAACTCATAAAGTAGTCATAATGGCATTCGGTAATGAGAAGTTTTCTTACTTACACTAGTGCATATAACTAGTTCTTCGACTTGAGAAATCGTAGTAACCTTGTGATAGGTCCTTGTTCTTTGATGTACATCTCGATCCCTTAGCAAAACATATAAGGTGCTCATTGGGGATAAGCTATCTATGCATAGAGGTTTGTGAGTTCCAATAGAGGATCCAATTTCTCGTCTGATAAATGAGTGCATCTCCTATATTTTCTAGGATGCTCATTTCACTAAAATTCTTGGTGTGACTATTTGGAAAGGAGTTTCCAAATAAGGTGTCACATTGAAACGTTTATCAAGAATAGAAGCATAGTATTTGGACTATTAAGGTACCGAAAATGCCTTGACCCCAAGCATCAATTGAGAGATAGGAATCAGAATGACCGTATTTGCATGGAATGTGTAACTGAAAAGGTTCAAACCAAGATTAATTTTGTCAATCGTTTGGGCCCCATGGGCTTGTGGAAGACATCGACCATAAAGATTGGATACTCTAAAAAAGAGTTTAATTAATTGAAATAAATATTTGAATATTTATTCACTAATTAAATCATAAATTGTTGCGAGCCCATATCGAATTAATTGATTAATCTAATGGGTCACATACAAAATCCCTGATTAGAACACAAAGATTAATTGAGAGTCATCTAAATAGTTTAGAAGATTAGCTTAATAGAGATTAAGTAAAAGAGAGAAGTTTGAAAAATGTCAAATGGTTGACTAAAGTCAAAATTAAGCAACTGACTAAATTAATTTGAAGAGCCAAATTAGTCTATTAATTAAATAGTTAAATTATCCAATTAATTTGAGGTATCAAATTATGATTAGGTCAATTTGCCAATTTAAATTTTGGAGGAAAATTCAAAAGTCTAGATGGATAAGTTGGCAATTAATTAAAGAGTGAATTAATTTACTAATGCTAACTTATATCCTACTTGGACTTCAAGTGGACCAATGAAATTTTGAGAGAATGTAGAGCATGGATGGTATGACCATCTATCTAGAAAGATCTCAAAATATCTAGTCCAATTGGCAATCCAGGTGGACTATATATATGCATACATGGTTGGCCACACACACACACACACACCCTTTACACACCATTAGTTTGAATTTTTCCGTCTAAAATTCTCTCAAAATATCTTTTCTTTTCTCTCTCTCCCAAATCTCCACTCAAGAATATAGAAATCTAGTCTTCATCTTCTTCAAGTGTTTGCAATGTTTGTAATAGATCAAGGTGTGTGCATTAAACATTAGAGATTCTACATTTGGAGGATTATTTGGTGAAAATCATTGCATTTTGGATCAAAACTTGGGGCTGCTTTGTTAGAGTTTTCGGCCAAGGAGAAAGAAAAAGAAATCTTTTGAAGGATTTGAATCTTCTTAGATCAAGGTTTGAGGATTGGAGATCAAAACTTGAAGATTGGAGATATAGACTTGAGGCTTGGAGATCAAAGCTTGGAAGAAGGAGATCTTACCTTACCTTGGAGATTTAGGATTTTGCTCTAAGATAGTCTTCTTCTACCTATAATTCATTTGTTTGCATAAATTGATCCAAAGATATATATATATATATATATATTAATCTATGTTGATTAAGTTTAAATTTATGCTGCGATTATGATTTTTGAAATCTACTTGTATCTTTTTCCACCTTCAACGGTGCCAAAAATCTTGTTGGGTTTGTGACGCCCGCACGCAGGTGCATATGTCATGACAAGTAATAGAGTGAAGAGTAAAGTATCACTTCATTGAGGATCTGTTTATTTCCATTGAAGAATGTGCTAAAACGATTTAACTTAAACTAAATGTAGAAATAGACTATTTAAAGTAGACAATTAATTTGCAAAGAATGAGAGATTGATAAAATGTATAAGAAATTCAATTAATGAAATACCCTAACAAATCCTCAAAATTCACATGAATTAATTTTATTGATACTTCTTGAAGAATTTTGATTGATATGATTATTATCCCTGAGCCTAATGCTATTACAAGGCTTTTCTAGATTACTTATAATCAAAATTTCTAATTAATAAATTTAAAATGTTCCTATAAGAAGTGAATTAATCTAGAATTACTCAAACTCCACTTAATTTGGCTACTTAAAGCATACATATATATATTTTTATTTTACATATGAATTAATTTATTCATCTCATACAAATAAAATCGAATTTAGGCTCTTTCTATCGACAACCTACCTTATGTATCCCATTTAAGAATCTCTAAAGTTTATCCGATTAATCTAGTTGTTGCTTAGACAATCGAATAAAAATAAGTACCATGATAGAAGAGATAATTAGAAATAATCAAACATCAAAAGGAATTACATGACATGGATTAATTCATGTAAAAAGTTTTATTCATAATTTCAAGAAAAAAGGGAAATTATTTCATACTTGTAATGGAAAACATAAACTCAAAATAAGATTAACAAAGTTAAACTACAAGCTCCTTAAGAAATTTAATACAATCCTATTTATAGTACAAGAGTCCTAACTAAACCAGCTATATTCTTCTAATGAGTCTCAGGCTCTTCAAAAGTCTTCTAAGTTATACAATTGAGTCCACAAATGAAGAATAGTCAAACGTTAGCCTTGAAAAGGAGTTTGGTTAACTCCGAAGGTCCCAATTCTCAATTCGTAGAAGATTCCAAATGAGACATTGCATATTCGCGCCCATATACTTGCGTTGTCACGTAGAAACTTTAGCTTTTACTTTCTATGGTAAACGCATCCACTGCCATAAGTGTATGCGGTCGTGCTTGATGGTCGTACTCAATCTAGTACCTATCTTCTTATTCTCTAACTTCTGTGCATCCGCATCACATGCAGTTGCACCACATCCAGTGCATTTATGTAGGATTTCTATCTTAAATGCATCTATAGGTGACATCCTGCTAGGACGCACATCTTTCTGTGAGCTCGCACTCCTTTCGTTGTCCATCTTTTTGTGCTTTCGCTATATTGTTTCTAACTCCGTCATTAGCTTAATTATAATATGAATATGATAATTCTATAACTAAAAAGGTATATAAGTGCTATGCAGTTAGGGAATTATCAAACATCATCCTTCCTACCATCAAGATCTATATCTCAGTCATTAGCTTAATTATAGTATGAATATGATAATTCCATAACTAAAAAGGTATATAAATGCTATGCAATTATGGAATTTTATGTCATATTCGCATGCTATGCACAAAATTATTATAATTTTTATTCTTTCTATAATGACCCTGAACCCAGAATATTCGTCCCTGGGCTGGATGTCGTTACTTGTAGGCAGACGAAACTAAAACGAAATTCATAATCACATAGGGAAAGCTAAACAACCTCATATCATTAAAAATCACACTTACAATACATCTTAAATCTATTACAAGCGAGGATTTCATTTTCTATACAAAGAAAAAACTACGGTTCATGTTCTTACTACATAACACCAAATTTACAAACTTAAACATAAATCAAAATCCAAGTTATCAAACCTAAGCACCAATGAAGCTCAATCACCTACACATGATAGAATATAAGAGTAAGTCTATAGACTTAGTAAGAACTATGGCTAAGGAATAGAAAGGGCAATATATCAAAACATCATTCAACGAATCAATATGAGCTTACGAAACAAATTGAACAAGATACAAAGTGCAAGCAATTTCAGGAGCTCAAGAATCAAAACCAATTTAGCGATCAATCAATATAAGCTCCATATACAATCAATAATCAGGTAGAACAAAATTTTGGTGAGTCTGTCACCTTTACCACTTCCAATATCAAATATAAATCCTTATTCCTTCACAAGTCCCTCTCTCAAGTGTCCACTCAGAGGGGGGGAAACCCAAAATGGTCCAACAGTATGACACTATCAACGTACAGCATGTCACGATCTAGTTCGTGAAAGATCCTACCTCCAGGTTTCCACAAACTATCCAAACAAATGGGAGACTTACCAGAGGACTCGACTAACAATCCGATATCACCCAGCCATTCCTCTTGAAGTTCTTAGGGCCCATCAATCACACAATAAGATTTACAGCAAATAATACACATTCATGATATTCAATTCCATTGAAATGTGTATATAAGCAATTAATCAATTCCAACAATCGATTTGGATTGAGCTTTGGACTTAAGGAAAATCGTTTTGAAGTTTTGAAATATCTTAAAATGTGTGTGATGGACTTAAAGTAGCAAATTGAAGTTAAAACAAAAAGATTTTGTTACTGGAATGGGCACTTGAGCACTAGGTTAGGCACTCCCATGCCAAAATAGTGATTTTGGCTACTGGAATAGGAGCTTAAAATAGTACTTTTGGCTATTGGAGTTGGGCGCTCCAGCACCCAAACAGTGGCCGAAGCTATTGGTATGGACGCTTGAGCGTTGAAATTTTTTTTTAATTTAAAATCAGATTTTTAACAAAAACATTTTTGAATGATAAAATACATAATCTAAAGTTTTTATTGAAACATAATGAAGCGATAAATTTCCACTACAAGTCCATAATTCCATTCCTTCATTTTTTAGGTTCATGTTTTTCTAATTGTTCAAGGTCCCAAATCCTCAAATGAATGTATAGGCAAGAATGGTAATCACAATGATGTTCAAGGTCTCAAATCATCATTCATAAGGATTTTAGAGCTTCTATGTCGATGAAGAACAGATTGAGATTAATATAAGCTCATATCAACAAAATACAACGAATGAGGCAAGAAATAGAGATTCAATGGAGCGAGAAAGTAGCCATAATTCTTACTTTAGTCCATAGCTTTGATCGGAGGTAGATGTTCCAAATGTTTCAAGCTTAGTTACCTAATAAAAATCAAGATCATATATGTGTGTGTGTGTGTGTGTGTGTGTGTGTGTGTTAAGCCACATTTCCACTTAGCCTCAAGTCTTGTTGTATCTAATATACTAGCATTCATTGCTTATCAATGTTAGGATCTATTAAGAGTGTTTAATCTCCCAAATCTTTCCCCTTTTATGTATTATGTAGAGGAAGAAGATGAATAGATATAAGTAGATATGTTTATATATGTATAGAGAGAGTTTGGATGCAAGAAAGATATGTCTATATATTTGTAAGGATAGTGAGAGTTGCAAGAGCAAAGTGTCTTGCATTGGCCAACTTATTTATAGAGAGAGACAAGGGCTTTTTTGAAATTTTAAAAGTTTAAAGGGCATGCCACATGTCAAGAGAAGAATGAGTCTTCAATTCATCATATGTAGCTTCTCTGGAAAGACTTGGTACAAGATTTGGTGGAGAAATCCTCTAAAATAAGGGGTGGTTGGCTGAGTTTGTATATCTATATGTATATATATTTTTGAAAATGTTGGATTCGGTTTAAAATGATTTGGGCCAAGATTGGGGACTAAAATAAGTTCGTTTGGGCCGAAATAGCACTTAGGATAATTTTTGAGTGCAAGAAATTTTTTTTGAATGTGATAGAATATTTTGGCTATAGGAAAAATTTTTGTGAGCATAGAGAAGAATTATCGTTAGAAAAATAAGGATTTGCAAATTTAATTAAGGAAATTTTTGGGTTGTTACATTTTCTCTGTACTGTTTCTAGCTCCGTCATTAGGTTAATTATAATATGAATATGATAATTTCATAACAAAGCTATGCAATTATGGAATTATAATGCTATGCAATTATGGAATTATCAAACATCATCCTCCCTTCTACCAAGTTCTATATCTCCGTCACTGTTTTGGATCGATGCTACTAATCTTTTCTCTCAATTGGCGTTCCCTCAATTTTTTGTTGGAATCATGTTGTAAGCTTGACATCTGTAAAATGAAAGATACAAATGAAACACTTTCAAGTTTCAAATGAGGCATTGAACCAATGCCCTCTAACACGAATGTCTCTAACCTTTATTTTCTCATTCATTTCTAAAAACTCAAATACGAAAAATGCGAAACAAATCGTCCAACCCCGTGCCATCAATTTCACAAAAGTTAATAAAATAAAAAATTTATCTAACAACAAGAGTCAATACAAATATTTTTTCAATTAAAATGTAAATATTCATTAATCATGTTATTCATATATAAACATTATTTCAATAAAACTCAATCCATTTAATAAAATTAATAAATTAACTCATTAAACCTCTATTAATTTACGAAAGAGCACCAAGCTTACCAGAAAAGCAAGGCCAAAAAACTTAACAGGCACTTTTGATTTTTTGGTCGCAATGGACGACAGTGCTGGTCGGTGGCGCTTTTGATTTTTTGGAGTTGGAGAAATTACTCCCAGCCCACAGCCGCAGACGCGTATAAAACCGTTGTTTTCTTTTTGGATAAAAATATCAGGGTACCAGGTCGGTGAATCGAGTACTTCAGGTAGAAGCTATTGTCGGACCCGGCCAACAAAAATTAGATTGTGATCAATCCATTATATGGTGAGTAAGGTTCGCTTTATTTTGAGTAAGGTGTTATTATAATTATTGGGTTCATCTTTATAAACGGGACTAGCATGATCAAAATTGCTAGATCCGTTTTTATAATCGGATGCCATTAAAAGTGTTGCGTTATCATCTTTATGCACGCGGAACTAGTATAATTTCTTATATATTAATTTCTTTGGTCGAGGCAAGAGTTAGACTCTCTTTTTTAAGAGTTAAGACAAATTTGCCGCACATTTATCGGCCGAGATACAATGACCATTTTTTAAATATAACAGAATTACAAATCTAGAAATAGTGAACTTTAAAATGTATCAAATTCTCTATATCACGATACTGAATATTAATCTCTACTTTATATAGCATTATTATGCCACCACATAGATATAAAACCCATTAGCTACTAACTTATGATGAACGTGAATTCATATGTCATGAAATGAACCAACTATAGGGGTCAATTTATAATTGCAGGAAGGTTGTCTTCAAAAAAAATAATCCATGGAAAAGTGTAAACATGTCTATTTGCACTACATAGTCATAATTGTTAAAAAATATGTGCTAAAGATAATCACATTCTCTTTTTAATAATAACTTTAAGCGGCATACTTTAGGCAATAAAATCTCATCGACTCAAAATTACTTTTGAGTAATTAAGTACGTTTAATTAATTGGTAAAATCTAATTTGACAAAATTAATTTTTCAACAAGTATGTCATCGGATCTCATAACCAAACATTTACACAGGTACTCGACCCTGATGAGAGAGAGAGAGAGAGAGAGAGAGAGGGTGATCGAGCAAAACCCGACCAGTTCAGGTCGAGGTACAATACCTGACAAGAATGCTACTCCTACAGAGAACCGCAATCTGGTCAAGAAACAGGAAAAATGAAAAAGAAAAAAAAAAATGATGCGAATAATATTGGAAAAATTAAAAGGTGGAATTTAGGATTATCTTTTACTTTTCGGATATAAATGATTGTTATGAATCCCTTCCTTCATACGTATGGTTTCATTCTACGCAAAAAGAAAATAAAAGGAAGAAAAAAGAAAAGAACATGTGATGTTGTTCTTTTTCCATTTCGGATTACTTCTTTAAAATAATATTGAAGTATACAGCATGGATGCTTGGTTGGTCAAAGTTAGCATTATTTGGGAATTGAAGTCGCCGATATACTTTTTGCTCCTAAAAATACCATTTCTTTGCTTCTCTTTAATTAGTTGAATTATTAAACCCACATGTGTATAGAGTCTACCTATCCCGAAGTATAATATTTACCAATTAAATTCTCATGATTTCAAAATTGCCAATAACTTTCATGTGGATTTAATAAATGAGGTAAACCTCCTATCATATTAAAAATTTGGATAGAATTTTATTACATAATCCAAAAAATCAATTGAACTTAATATAACCTCACTTTTAGTATTTGATGTTTTAGAGACTAAGCTATTCTTACTATTTATGCTTGTAGTAAGACATTAGTATAGTCATTACCAAGGATATTTTAGTTTTTAATGACCCTTCGATGCTTAAGTCAGGTTAAGTAGTCGAAAACAGGATATTGAATGCAAGAGAACTTATAACAATAGAGTGTACTATAATCGCCTACTTGAGGCAATAGTGGTCCAAGAATTTATGGGAGAACATCACATAGAGAGAAAGGAGAGCAATTAAATGACTAAATACTCCTCCAAATGATACAAAACAGTGTGCTCACCGAGCCAATGTCACAGAGTTTGAATGGTAATTTGTTCAACCCGACCATAAAGGAAGATGGTAGTTGTAAGCAACAACACACCAATGGTATGAATAGTGTAAGCAGATAAGCTGGGATTCGATCCATGCCTCAGGCATGCATGGGTTCCATTTAATGAAGTTCGCAGACAAATTAATGAGGTTTCGCTACATCATTTAATGCGATTGTGATATTCAATATGTATCAATTTGACTGCACCGAGAATGAAACAAACCTAGATGTCATTGATAACTAACCTCCCGGCTAAAAGAGGTCAAACACACCTTTAGTGAAGCATCCCTCATGAGTCCATCAATAGGCTGATATTGGTTGACCCACCAAACCTCGAGGGTATGACGCTCAACCTCAAATGACATCTCCCGTTTCCAAGGTCTTATCATCGAGGTTGATCCCATTAATGTCATGTTGATCTTGCCTGTCCTTGGTATCACTGAAGTCGATGTGGATCAACCTCTACTAAATTTATTGTCCTTTCTTGCTTCAGTCGGATTAAGAGAGTAGATGCGTTGCTGGTGAGAGGATGCCAGGTGCAGGTTAGATATTCCCCCATCAATGTGCAACGAAATGTTTTTACAAGAAGACATTAAATACATTTGGTATTCCGTGCCTTTAAAATGAAATATAGAAATAAAACACTTATTAGAATGGAGGATCCCAGCTACATATATATTCATCACTATAATAAAGGAATAATTACCTCAATAGTACCCCTTGAGATTTGGCGTAAAACCACAAATATATATATATATACACATATATAGTATGAGTGACGAAGAAATTGAGTGATAATGAAAAAAAGTCACTAATTATATATGACATATGACAAAGTATTATATTTTGTCGCAAAATATGTTTTGATAAACATTACTGTGACAAGAATATGTTTATATTATCATTATTAATAATTAGTAACATATATATAGTAACCACCTACTAATAATGGAAATCTTATTACTAAGTTGTAGTAATAATTTTTATTGTTACTAAATTATCATTATACAATGTGTGAATAGTTATATATAATGACAATTTGAAACACTATGTATGTCACTATTGAGATATACAGTGATAATACAAATTTTAATATCACCTAAAATATACTATAAATGACAAAATTAAAGCTATTGTCACTTAATACATATTATAATTAGTGACAATCATTATATTGTTGCATAGTTATTTCTCACTTATGTTATATTTTTTTTAGTATGATTACAAGAATACTCCATATAATTTGAAAAATTACAATATCTCATCCTATTTTGAATTGATGGGAGGTCTAATTCTAATATTTAATCATAAGTTAGTTTTTTAGAAGGTCAAATTATAAAGTTTTGGTTAAATCTCCATAATTTGGCCAGAGCTGACAGAATATTGAGGTAATTTTCTTTTTAATTTTTTGTACAGAGACTAGATTTTCCTTGAGCTAGACAGCTATACATCACATGATAGTCTCTCTCTTTAAAATATGCCTACTCTAATGCACAAGCACCATATAGAGCCAAACTTCTCACTGCTCAACCACCAAAAACCAACGATAATGAATAAAAAATTCACCACCTTCGAGTATATGCATGAATCCACAGCCACCGCAGCCAAGATAAAAAACGCAACTAAAACTAGAGTCGACAAGATTTCCAAAAGCAATATTAATAATGATAATAATCACCCCACATCCACATATCGTGGAGTTCGCAGACGAAGCTGGGGCAAATGGGTTTCAGAAATCCGGGAGCCCAGGAAGAAATCAAGGATATGGCTAGGGACCTACGCCACCGCGGAGATGGCGGCCCGAGCTCACGACGCCGCCGCCATTGCAATCAAAGGCAGCTCCGCTTTTCTAAACTTCCCCGACCTCGCTCAACAACTGCCACGCGCCGCCTCCAACTCGCCCAAAGATATCCAGGTTGCCGCCGCCAAAGCGGCTGAGCTCGTGGTTTCCAGCACGGCCGCTGATCAGCTCGGCAGCGACGTGGAAGGGTCGCCTCATGACATTATCGATGATGAGGCTTTTCTTGATTTGCCGGATCTCTTCTCGGGGATCAGCGGCCGGCACCAGCTCAATGGGTTGTTCTGTGCCACCGCGGCGGCGGAACCGGTGGGTGGTGGTGAAGGTGAATTCTTTCAGGAAGAGTATCTTTTTCCTTGGGGCTGCGGCTGATGTGCAATTTACTGTTGGTATTAAAGTCCCTTATTATTTGGATATTAAGTAGGCAATCATCATATTATTTAAAAAAAAAAATATCATTAGTCTAAAATTCTGGGAGTGCACTTTAAGGTTTATGGAATTCACTTCTTGATCTCAGATTGTATAAATAATTTGGTGAGAGAATTAATAAAGCTGCATTTTATTATGCTGTATATATTCAAGAAATTCTTTCTTCATCTAATTCTTTCTTAATTTTACACTAGCGAAGATTGCTTTTTAATACTTTGGCTTCCCTTAATTTCAATCCTTTACACCAATGGATTTTGTATATATATATATATATACAGGTCTGTATATTGATAATACGAAGTTTATTTCACATTAAAAGATCAAAGGGCTTGAAATAATTTATAAATTATCCCCCTCTCATTTTTCAGAACACATTTTCAAGATAAAATCCCCTACCACGAGTGTTGTGGGAATAATAACTTAAAGCTGACGAACATTCCACGTTGGCGACAAAATTGGGTATGACCATACTGACGCTGTCTCAGGCCATGTGTCATCTCTTTCCAAGTCCCTCGACAGAGAGGAGTTTATGATAATACTAAGTTTGTCCCATATCGAAATAATCGAAGGGATTAAGGTAGTTTATAACATAGGGACAATAAACAGTAATAGTCAATTATTATATATGATATTCAATAGTAGATGAATATGCATGCAATGATGCATAATTAAGCTTTTGGCAGCCCTCGTGTGGTGTAATATTCTATGTGTAAGTGGATATATACTGTTAAATGCCACCAACCATCTAATTGGTTGAGTTCGATAAAAATGCATTTAAATTTAATTTTTAACTTTTTTCTTTAATGAGGTTGTCGTGAGAGGATTGCAGCTGGCTAGTTGTCTTCTTCTTCTTCTTTCTTTCTTTTTTTCTCTTTTTTATTTTTCTCCTAACTGTTTGGGATGAGGATTGAACCCTCACATCAACTTTGGCCATTATTACTTTGATGGCTATGGGTCGATAATAAATATAATAAAACAGGAGCAGGGACTATATTACTTCATATAATTATATGGTGAATATGTAAATTATAGTCACCACATATATATATATATATTATATTGACTAATTTTATATCTATACTATGTATTTTATCAATGTGTTCATAGTTAGATTCAATAAATTATTAGATTGATATTCTACCGTCTGTTGTTCTCCCACTGAGAATAAATTATGTAATCCATCAATTTTGAATCTTAATTATTCAACAACCAATTTGACGTTAATTTTCAATTAATTAATATAATTTTTATTCTTCCATTAATTATTTTTTTTAGTTTCACTTTTGGTTAATTGAATCCATTATTTACCTAAATTTTCATTTAACGCTTTCAATTATTTATATCTAAATTTTTATATTGAATATAATTAATTGATGCGTAAGGGTCTGGAACTAGATTTCACAAATTCATTTTAAAAAGCGTGGAGTCCACAAGCTATATTTGAAATATTAAAAATATTAACTCCAAAATCTTGTTTTATCTATACAATCCGAAAGTTTATTTCTGAAACAAGATGTAACATTCTATACATTATAAGGTAAATTAAGTAATCTGTTCTAGTGTTATAAGGATATTTCTAGTATATCACTATCTTGATTTAAGTTGGATAAATAATCCCATCCCCAAGGCAGGGATTAGGGATCTCACTTCCAATGATATGGTTTATTTATTATAGGTCATATTCAATATATTGTGTGCCGTGTCCTATATATCTTGGGCTTTCTGTAATGTGAAGTGAACATGATATACTAAAATTCGATAAATTACCATATTCAATCTAGCACCCAAAGTAACCATGACCTTAAGAGAGGATTTTAAAGAAAGGTCCGTGTCACTTGACTCAAGAAGAGCTTCGGCCCCTAGCTAGTTAGGTAATTGTATAGTACTTTATTGATTTACAAGTAGTTAGTAGTAGGGTGATTAAATTAATAACAATAATTTCAAGAAGGCTAGGAAAATTAAAATTAATTACTAATTCATAAGTAACGATGAAAGCATCTTGAGACAATTTATAAATTGTTCTTTCTCTATATCCTTCGACGCCAAATTAGTAATTAGTCTATGACCCCCCACGACATAACTATTCAGGCACTATAAAAAATAAAAATATCGCGTATTGTGACGTGGAAAAACAATGTCACAGCTATTGATTTATTTTAATGATATATACCTATGGCAATAACCTTTTGTTACACTTAAATGCATACAAAAAGTAACTATGCAGAAAATTTTCATTTTACCGTCGACTTCGTTGAGTACACAATTACGTCTTTATAAACTAATTATTTAACGATACATGATTAAATTTATTACATTAACAGATCGTGCAACAATATCCAATATTTGCTGTAGTAAGGGGCCAATATATGTCAATGGATGTAGCACTGTCTTTTATGAATTTAGGTATTATGAAATATATGTTAAACAGAAAAGTTTGATAATGCTGATATGTTATCCCGTCATTATGAATTTGAGTGAAAATCTTGTTCTAAAAAATTCTCCAGTGAGATCAAAACACATGTATTTCACATTATTTGTATTACTTCCTCAATAAAAGTCACTTATTTACTTGTTTCTAGCAAAAATAAAATTATCAATATATCGCATTAACGCGTCAAATGAAAATTACATGGATAGTAAGCATTAACTAAATACATGTATAATTACGATTTTATCAATATTAAGAATATGTAAAATTCAAATGCTTATGTGTATTAATTTCTAAATCAAGCTAAATATTTACTCTTTTCCATATATATATAGATATATATGCATCTACTATTTGCAGTGAAGCGTGATTAAATATCGTCCGGACCTTCATGATTGGTGATACTGATCAGGGCAGGGATGTAAGATATAAACGTGATTTGTATGCTGTCGTACATCTTCGAAAATTCTTTGAACTTTCCTAACCTCAATTTTGGTGAATCAACTGTCCTTTGATTCTTCCCTTTTTTTTATTTTTTATTTTTTATTAATTACATTGCCGACTAAGCATCTTTTGGGTGCATTATAAGAAAAATTACTTTTTTGGTCCGATAAATATATCACTTTTCACTTTGGGTTACGTATGTACTAAATTGACAATTTCAGTCCTGTAAGTAGTAATAACATTGTAGTTTATGCCCCTTTTTGCAATTTTAATCCTATGTAATAGGACTAGAGTTGTAAGGACTAAAATTGCAAAATTATTATTACTCCTTCCCAGACTAAAAATTGCTAAAAATTGGACATAAATTGCAAATTGTCATAGTTACAGAACTAAAATTATCAATTCAAGCGACCAGAAAGTGAAAGTGGTATAATTACAAAACGAAAAATGTAATTTTTTTTTATTATTTTTGAAATATTTCAAGATTTGAATAATTAGTTAACTTATTGGTTTTTCCTGTAGAAACGGGCAATTATTTGACCACGTTTTATTCATTTTCTTTATAGTACTATATTTTGTCCGTTTCTCATAATAATTAATTTGATTGGAATCAAATCCGTATTCTTTAGTTAGTTATTTCATAGAATTGACAACACTAAATCCCTCCTTTAAAGTTGTAGAAGAAGACCAGCAAATCTAATAAATCTACAGTACAAATAATATATACGTGTGTGTATATATATTTTATATGTGCAGAAACTAGAAAGTGCTAAATCATAAGTTAGCTAACAAATTATGCAAGCGTCTAATGTGAAACGCGACTTTCTTAAGCGAGAAACACGTCTAATATCTGTAAATATGTTGCAAAGTGCTCACCAATTTCCCTCTTACTTTCACTCTATGTTTCTTTGATATTTGAGAATTATATATAAATCATCCAACTCAAAGGTAGTAACAGAAAGTTTTGAAAAGGAAAAGCGGTGGACCAAAGGCATGAAACGCAAGAGTGTCCTAAGTGGGCATCATGTTTGTCTTTTCTTTTGAGTTGGAACCATATGAAACATAATGCTTTTTCTTAAATGATTAGAATATATACTTTAGGATTTTCAAGCAATTTTTACTTTTATCTTTATCTTTATCTTTTGTGTGTAGGAGTAAGCGATGCCGCTATGATATACAACCGCGTTAAGGAATTTATATTTGAGCAATAATTATATACAACAGCAATAATAACGTGATAATATCGCAATAAGAACATAATAAAGTTAAGTAACGATACTTGTAATGAGCAGAAAGACAAAATAAAATAAGTACAACGTTAGACTTTGAATTAGAAGTCAACATTTTTCTTTCTACTACCATGAATACCTCTTTTTGTAACGTTTGTGTCGTAAATTGATCTTAACCTTTTCCCTGATTAAATTTAATACTTATTTCTTTTTTGATATTCTTTAGTTCATTAGTTGATTTTATCATCGTACGATTTTTGTCAAACACAAGTCTGGCACTATTAACCATTTGTTATTATCACGGGCTAGAGCCCCATCTTTCCATTCTTCATTCTATTTTGCTTGCTTTATCGAAATTCACAAATCAGCTCCTTTTTTTGTTCTTGATCACATCTAAATATGTATTTATGTAAAGACAAGTATACATACAGTACAAAGGAAAATGCATCTAGAATTTTAATTAGGCATATATGTATATATATACACTCACATGGAATTTGGGTTAAAAAAATGCAAAAAACAAAAAAAAAAAAAAGATCATTCGAAAGAAAATGTGGTGACATGATATCTTTGTACTATTGGCATAGCATGTATCGAAGTGCATAAAGGATAATTACCTCAACACTTTCTCAAATCTCAAGTTTACTATAATTACCAAAACCCCTAATATTTGAATAATTATTATCACACTCTTAAAGTTTGATACTTGTCATTACACCCCCTGAAGTTTGGATACTTACAAGTAGACATCCGGATAAGAGGGTATAAATATAATATATGCATATATTTAGGGAGTATAATTATAATATACTATGTTTAAGAGATGTGATTGTAATTATGTATTTGTGAAACTATACAGTAGGGGCATAGTAATAATTATTCAAATCTTGAGATGTATTTTTATGGTTATGATAAATCTCTGGGAATGTTAAAGTAATTATCCCTAACAATAATCAGCTGACACGACTCTTGTTCCTCTTAAACTTGGCCTAAGAATAATCCTATGTTGACACGGCTCTTGTTCCTCTTAAACTCGGCCACGTTTGTGCTTCCTCACAGTATGTTCATCATTACGAAACACATGTCGCTGCAGTTTTGGGTTACTCTTAATTCTTGTCCTCTTGCCAAAATGATATTCTACCAAAATTGACCATGGGAAAATCAATCGCAGCCAAGTCAACTCTTTCAATTTTATAGTTGTTATGATTATGTCACTCACGTTGTTACTCTTCTGTCTTGATGATGAGTTTGCAAATCCCAATCAAAGTGCTCTCGAAAGATGCATAATCAATTCTAGTTTTATTGTAATTATGGTGCAGTCACAAGTCAATAGGGTATGCGCGCACCTAGGCTCTCCGAGGCATGAATTACAACGATACATAAAATTATGTCATAATTCTTTCACTACCAAAAGAATTAAAAAAAAAAAAATTAAAAATAACAAACAAAAAACAAAAAAGAAAAAAGGATTTTGCGGGCTACATTTTAGTGATTGCACTCTGCGATCACTAATTAGTGATCATCTAGTGATCGATCAATGATGGATTCAATTATAATTTTGAATAGAAAATTAGTGACCTCTAAGTGACTGATCAGTGATTGCATCAGTGATCACGTCTATATATGGGATCACTGATCGGCTCACTAATTAGTTATTGGTTTTTACTTTGGTCACTAATTAGTGATATTTTTTTATCAGTCATTGATATTGGTGACCGCTTTATTCGATCTCCAATTTGGACACTAATTTGTAATCGAATTATTTTTAAGTCACTATTTTGTGACTGAATTTAATTTCTATCATTAATGCAGTTACTAATTAGTAATATGGAAGCACAAAATTCATATATTCTTATGCGAATAATAGTATATGAACATAAAATTAAGTTAGTAGGTATTTTTTGTCAAGTTAATAGATTCGATGCATAATTATCATATATCATATATTTTCTTAATTAATATGGTATAGTTTACTATAGGTAAAAATAATTATTATATAAAGAAAGAAAGTGCATATATAGAAATATATTCTATAAATTTATATGTATTTATATATATGTATGATTATACGTTACTTGTAACGCCCCGGATTTCAGTAGCATTCCGCCCCGAGATCCGATGCGCTACTCGCAATCTGAACTTAACTAAAATCGTAAATAGAATTTTCAAAATATAATTTCATAGCTTAACGATCCTGGTGTTCCAAGATTACAGGTTGAAAATTTCCAAAATACATAACAAAGTCTAACTTACAAGCTAGACTTAACTACAGTACAACCGATGACTATCTAAACCAAAACATTGGAAATTACATTATCCACAAAGGAAACAGAAACCTTAGCAAGAAGCTGTCCAAACACACTTATCCGCCAAGCTACGCACCTATATATTATTTATAGAATCATGAGCCCACTGACCCAGTAAAATTTATGGCTTAGGACAGGAGTACAAGATTCAACGATAAGCATATCAAGAACAGAAATCATGAATGTGACCTCGAATAATATTTCAGGACAACAGAACGAGCAGGACAAACGGATATCACAAATCATATGTCACATTCATGTCAATAAACTTATAAGGCTGATTCAAATATTTGGTGGGTCTGTCACCCTTATAACTCCAACATATAACATACATATAATCCTTATTCCTCCATTTGCTTCTCCGAGCCGTCGCTCAAGGAGAGCCATACAGTATTTGAGACACAGTCGCCGCAGCACGGTCGACCACGAGTCTCAGGAGCAACTCTTCGGAATCCTACCTCCAGGACCCCTCCGAGCCGTCCAACATACAGGAATTTCTAAGGACTCAGATTGTCAACCCGATATCGCCCAATCTGATATCCCTGAAAATTCCCAGGGCCCAATATACATACATTCATATAGGCTTGAAACAGATTGAATATATCAG
>JACFYI010001461.1:338768-349988 GCA_014898755.1 Handroanthus guayacan | reverse complement strand
GGTTCTTAGTTTGAATCTATTGACCGTTTTATGTAAGTTAGCTTCAATGATTCTGTTATGAATTTCTGAATCGGATTTAGATGGTATAGAACGCGAGTGATACACCGCGGTTCTCGGGTCCGCACATCCCTGGGATTTCGGGAGGCGTCACAACAATGTCCTAACTTCAACTCATGGGATCCAACTAATTGGATGAATTAATTCTAGAGTGAATTCATCCGCTTAAGACAACCTTGCAAATATAATCCTTTCATTTTCTATCTTTCGATTGTACTTTGGGGTTAAGATATTTATTGGCACCCTAATAATCTACATATCTATAATTCTATTCTTAATGATTGGTTCGTTTTGACCTCAACTTTGGAAACGTCTTTCCAAATTATCATTCTGCACAAGGATTTTAGGAACTGACATTGTAGAAAAACATAGGAGATCAATTTATTCTACGACATAGGCAATAGATCCTTTGTTGAAACTCATATTCTTCCATGTTAGAAGTCGAGTAAACCTAATAAACTCTTCACATGAATTATTACAAAGTCAAGAGGTTTATTAGATCTTAAACACTTACACACAAGATAATCATGGAATCTCAAGTCAAAGGACTAATTATATGTACTATCATAGGCGAGAGAAAATTTCCATTGCCAACATGCCACATGACTTTCTTATGGATTTCTCTAATTGATTCTTCGGTGAACTTGTTTCCTAGCAAGTATTCGTTAATGTGCATCGATGTCATTACATCATCTACCTATGAAACGAGGCAAATCTCTACCCTTTGAAGTATGCATCATTAATGCAAGTCTATCCGAATCTAAGATGTCCTTGTGTCGTGGATTCTAAGACTTAGAATATTTTAAGATCATGACGATAGAGATTTGTTTCATGATTACTATCATATACGTAACCAAGTCTTCAGTCTGATGTTATCTCAAGGATTTCATTCGATTGCAGTCGTAGAAATAGATAATGTGCATAAGACAAAAATGTCCACTTTTTCATATTAGTAAAAATAAGATTGTATTAGAAAATAACAGTTTACACATGCTAAATACGATTGGCTACGGGACATTAACAATATTTAATAATTTACAAATATATTCACACTCACATTTCACTTGTAACGTGAAAAAATTAAAGTATATAAACATCAAGAAATTGAAGCTAAATAAATTGAAAACAATGACATTCATTTTTGTCCTAAATTCAAGACTATCTTGTTGCGTGCATGTTTTAATGGCTGATCACGATGTTAGGATAAAATTTTATTTGCTCTCGTTGATGTCTTATCTCATGTGTACAATCTCAAAAAAACTAGGTACCAATTCGTGGTTGTGTCGCCAAAACATAAAGTTCTTATTAGAGAAAATCACACACTCCATAATCACAACCTCAAAGTAACAATGAACAAAATATGGCTTCTTTATATAGCAAAATTAACTTGACTGCTATAAAGAGAATAATGGCCGCTTAAATCTCATAAATTAATAATAATTCGGTACATACTGAAATAAATAAGTTGGCCAACCCATAAAAAATCACATAAAATCATGATGCAATAAAAATTATAGTAAGCCACAAAACTCAACCATACGTTGTAAATTTTGAAAAATTAAATGATTAAGGAATTTTTAAAGTTTCGCTTGCACCGGAAATTTTGGATCGCCTCACAACGCATGGATGAGAAAACAAGACCATCATTTATGAGATGTAGTTGACCAACCAAAATTTTCAAATGACCAACACAAACGTTCAAATGACTGGGAAAGTAACTTTTTAACATATTGATTTTAAATTAGAAATTGAAATAATAATTTCATATAATTTTGTTTACTTCATAACTTTAGATAGTGGTTTTCCTAAAGATGTTATTATTTAGAATATTGATATATTTTGAAATTTCAAAAGGAATATAATAAAGATGATAGCTTTGGAGGGGTATCCAGAAACGCACCGCACAATAAATATAACATCTATATCATGTTGGGGTAAAGTTGAGTTTTTCTTTTATTTTTCCTCTCCCTTTCTTTTTTAACTCCAAAACACCGATCCTTCACCTAATCCAAGTAGAAAAAAGTGTTGGAAATTGGTCTTCTTTGACCGAATGATCAAGTGAGCTCATGCAATAATTTCTAAAGAAATTTTTGATTGTCGTAATTTACGTCGTGGGTAGATATTGACAATGTGTTTGGTTGGAAGAAACTAATTTCAAGTGAATGAGAAATTAATGTCAAAGTGAGTTACTTGAGAGTCGACTGAAGGGGACAAGCTCATGAGTTTGGGAAGGAAAAGAGCATTTATCCCACATTGAGTTCTGAGTGAAATATGGACCAGGATAAATGACTCAAGTGAGGAGTAAAGGGTTGGGCCCCTTGGGAATACCACAAATATTTGGAGAGGAGAGACCTACATGCTAGTGGGTTCGATTCAAACCACGAGCGCGCGCCGCCCTTCTGGCCAGCTAGGCTGGGCCTGGGTTTGGGCTTGGGCTTGATTTGGTTTGATTTGGGCCTTAGATCCATAATTATATTGTTGGACCAAACTTGGGCTGGCTCGTTGAGCCAATTGGATAAAGTGTGTCTTCTCCAGTTCTTCCATTGGAATACTCGGAGCCTTCTAGAATTGAGTCTGGAACTTTAAAGTAGTGTCGTTCCAGTTGAAGGCTCTTTCGATTTTGTCTTTACAGCTCCAGTGACTGTGTCTTTCTAGCTACTGTAGCTGTTGAAAGAGTGTAATTAGTGGCTATAATAATTGATAGTTATTATTGCAGTGTCCTCTTAGCTGCCCCTTTAAAACCCTTATAAATATGACTTATATTCAATTCATTTTGCATCTATTTCATCATAGCATACAACATACTTCAAACATTTTGAGTCCTCAAAGAGAGAGTTCCAGTACGTTATTTAGTTCGATAGGTCAAATGATTTGTAGTGCTGTTATCGCTTGGTGTGGTTTGAAGTGCTATTACTGTTTAACGTGGTCATTGTATTTTGGGAAACGATAGGTAATGAACCGCAAGCACTTGGGTGGGGCTAATTCGTCTTAAAAGCAGGGAGCCCAGCCCTTGCCTCGACCAATCACTGCTAAACTGACCACAAGTTTCCACTGCACCAGATCAGAATCAATACTGAAACTAACAAGTTTAAGACGAATTAAATTATGTGATCAATAACGACCAACCAGACTGCTGCCCCTTCAACTATTACTGCTCCTGCCACTCCACCAGTTCTAGCACGTACTCTAGTTCATGGAGAAAGACCGGAAAAGTCCCAGGGGGTTGACTTTAAAAGGCAGCAAAAGATGTTGTTTTAGCTCACGACCTTGAGCCTTGCGAGATTCTTGAAAGTGGATGCCTCTGTTGTGACTAAAGGGGAAATTGATTCCCAGAAATGGACAGCTTTCAATGCCTGGAATCACAGTGACTTCTTGTGCCCGAATTACATCCTTAGCGGACTGGACGATTGTCTTTACAATGTTTATAGTTTGATTAAGACAGGCAAAGAGTTGTGGGAATCACTTGATAAGAAATACCAAACTAAGGATGCTGACTTGAAAAAGTTTGTAGTTGGAAAATTTCTGAGCTATAAGATGGTGCACTCGAAGTCAATCATAAGTCAAGTCTAGGAGTTGCAGATCATTCTGCATGAGATACATGCTGAAAACATGGTCTTAGTGAGTCCTTCTAGGTTACTGCAATGAGCGAGAAGCTACCACCGTCGTGGAAGGACTTCAAGAACTATCTCAAACACAAAAGAAAGGAGATAGGGCTTGAGGATTTGATCGTCAGGCTAAGGATTGAGGAGGACAATCGGATATCTGAGATCAAGACAGGTAATACCAAGCTAGAAGCCAAGGCTGAAGTTCATGCCACTAGACTTGTTTGAGTTGAATCTCTCAATAGTGGTTTTTGAAGCCAACCTCGTTGATAAACCGAGAGAATGGTGGATCGACACCGGTGCAACTCGACATGTTTGTTCCGACAAGTCAATATTTTCCACTTACACTCCTACCACTGGAAGGAAGCTGTATATAGGTAACTTGGCAATGTCTGACATTATCTGTATGGCAAAGTTATATTAAAGCTGATCTCAGGCAAGGAGTTGAAGCTGAATGATGTACTTCATATACCAGACATACATAAGAATCTAGTGTCAGGTTTTTTGTTCGTGAAAAGTGGCTTTAAACTTGTATTTGAGTAAGACAAACTTGTAATTACTAAGAACGACCAGTTTGCATGTAGAGGCTACGTTAAAAATGAGTTGTTCAAGGTTGACATAATGCTTGTAATAAAAAATCTAGAAATGAATAATAAAGCCTCTGGCTCAGTTTACTTGATTGAGTGTTGTGATTTATGGCATTGCCAGACTGGAACATGTTAATTTTAACACTCTTTAAAGATTAGTAAACTTTGAACTATTGTCTCCAATCAAAGTGGACACAAATCACAAGTGCGAAATTTGTTTCGAAGCCAAAATGGCTAAAGCTCCATTTCACTCGGTGGAAAGGAGTACCACAACTCTGGTATTGTTACATAGTGATATGTATGACTTGAAATTTGTGCAAACTAAGGGTGAAAAAAAGTCAATAGGCTGAATCAAGCAATTTGGTAGGTCTGTCACCCTTATAACTCCAACATATACATTTTATCCTTATCCCTCTAACCCCCGAAGGAGCATCATTTATTCAGTAGATCATAGCTGACCTACATGCTCAGAGTAGCTTTTCAGAACTCTACCTCCAGAGTTCATCCAAACTACTCGACATTCAAGGATTTCTAAAAGTCCTAATCGATAATCCAATATTGCCTAAGTTCGGTCCCCAAGAAAAACCCCAAGGCCCAACGTTCATTCTTTCATTCAGGCTTGAAATAAACGGGACATTCAATCATTCCATAAGGCCATTTCAGAACAATATTGATTAGCCAACAATTTCAAAAAACATTTCAAAATAGGCTAAACATATCAATCGATCAATTTAGAATTTTGACTATGGACTAGAGGGTTTTCGTTCCAAAGTTCAAAACACATTAGAAGAATAAGATATGGACTTGATATGTCAAGAAATGAAATTCTAAAAACCAAGTTTCGCTATGGGAATGGGCGCTTGGGCGCTCGAACGAGCGCTCGAGCGCCCAAACAAAAATTTTGGATAGAAGCTGGGCGCTTAAGCACCTAAGCTTTTGAAAGATATGGTTGTTTCGGCCGAGAGTGGGCACTTGGGCGCCCGGTTGGGCGTTGGGGTGCCCAGCTCTGCGAGCTTAAGCGCCTACTCTCGAGTGAAATTTTGATTTTTCATCTTTTGATTTTCTTCGAATTTTTTTATCCAAAACTACATTTTGGGGTTTGCTTACATGTAAAAATATTTTTGTAAATCGTCATTTTAAAATTTAGTTTAAGATTTTTTGAAAGATCATTTTTAAGTCAAAAAAAACATTTTAGTCCATATCTTCCATTTTTAATCAATCCTTTGGTTCATTTCTCCTCTTAGTCCACTGTCCATCATATGAAGTTCGATCCAAAGCATAGGTAGAGTTGTTATAAGGACTTAGCAAGGCTTTGGAATATCACAATCATGGGATAGAGCTTATAATAGCAAGAACAACAAGGCAACCATATGAACTCATAATTTCAGCATTTCAAAGGAAGCAAGATTTTCGGAAACTTAATTCTTGATCATATTTTCAAGGCAAGAAATAGAACCATATGCTCATAAGGAGTTTAAAGAAGCTATAAGTCTTACCTCTTGAAGCTAGAACTTGATAAATGCAATGATCCAAGCTTAGTGTCCAACACCTATATTAACATTAATACTTATGTCAAGATCTATCTAAGCATATCATTAACCATTCTTAAGTCACCAATCTTAAGCTACTTACTAATGATTGGGATGCGAGTTCACCACCTTAAATCCCCTTTAATGCACGTTGATTTTTGAGAGAAGTTAGAAGGCAAGTTAAGTTCAAAGTGCTAAAGTGTTTGTAGAAAATTTTTTATCACTAAAGAGGTTTATTTATAGATGATTTAGAAGGGCTTCTAAGCAATAATTCTTGAACCAGGTCCTCACGTGCAAAGTAAGTCAAGCTTCCTTAAGAAGCCAAGACATGAAATGATGGATTGATAGCCAAATTCCCATCTATAGTGAGGTAGGGCTGCTGCGGCTGAAGCTATTCTGCAGATTTCTCTCTCTGTTTTTTTTTTTTTTTAGTTTCAAAGATGATTCTTTGGTCAACAATAATGGCTAGGGTTTGGGCCAAGAATTGGGCTTGTTTAATGGGCTAACGGGGCTTGTTTGGGTCAAGACAGGACGAGAAAATAAAGCTTGATTCTTGAAAATTTTTTCAATGCACAAGATGTGTTTTGATTTTAAATCGATGCTTATGATTTTGAAATGGGGTGTATTTTCAAAAAATCGATGATTCTACATTTTGATTTAGGGGAATTTTCGGGGGTGTTACACTCTCCTCCCCTTAAAAGAATCTGATCCCCAGATTCATACCTTATTCAAACAAGTGAGGATACTTATTTCGCATCTCATCCTTACGTTCTCTTGTTACCTTTTCTACTTTCGGATTCCTCCAAAGCACCTTAACGTGAGGTATCCTACAATTCCTAAACTCACGAACTTGGAAATTTAGGATATGGACGGCTGTTCTACATAGGTGAAGTCACTCTGGAGGGAAACATCGAGATGTTCGATAATGTGCGAGGGATCAGGATAGTATTTTCATTGTTGGGACACGTGGAATACGTTATGGATTCTAGTTAGGTTTGGTCGAAGATCTAGTCGGTAAGCTACAAGACCAATTCATTTCAAAATCTCGAAAGGTTCTGTATATCTACGGCTCAGTTTCCAGCCCTGCCCATTCTTCGAATTCCTTTCTATGGAATAATTTTCAAAAATGCTCGATCTCTCACATTAAACTCCAAATCTTTCGTACACTTGTTAGCGTAGCTTTTTTGGCAATCTTGAGCCATTGTCATGTTCTTCTTGATGATCTGAACTTTATCTATAGCTTCTTGAATCATCTCAGGTCGCAGTGCATCCTTCTCTAAGCTTGTGGTGCTCTTGATCTCGTCTATATCCCAATGAAGGGGTGATCTACACTTTCTACCATACAATGCCTCATATAGGGCCATTTGAACTGAGGTTTAGTAGCTGTTATTATAGGCGAACTCTACCAATGGTAGATGCCTATCCAATTTCCTGGGAAATTTAGGACACATTCACGTAGCTTATCCTCCAGTGTTTGAACTACCCTCTCTGATTGTCCATCTATCTGGGGATGTGTAGTAGTACTGAATAGCAATTTCGTCGCCAAATGCCCTTGTAGGCTCCTCCATAGCCTCACTGTGAATTTGGGATCCCTGTCGGAGATAATACTTTGAGAGATCCCATGTAATCGTATTATCTCCTTTATATAAATCTCAGCGATCATTATACTGGGTTTTAACAGGCAGAAAATGTGCCGTTTTAGTAAGTCTATCTACCACAACCCAGATACTGTCACATCCACTTCGTACCACAGGCAGGCCTGTTATGAAGCTCATGGTGATCTGTTCCCAGTTTCGACTTGGAATTAGGAGTAGCTGTAACTTTCCAAATGGTCTCTGGTGTTCTGCCTTCATAAGTTAGCAGGTCGGACATTTCTGAACATATTCAACTACATCCTTCTTCATTCTTTCCCACTAGAACTTCTGTTTTAGGTCCTTATACATCTTTGTTCCTCCAAGATGCAACGAATACTTGACTAATGTGCTGCAGATAGCACTCTTTCCTTCATTTGTGTAGGAACAACAACCCGATTTCTGAATTGTAATAATCCATCAGTGTCGATCCTAAAATCAGGTTTCATCTCACTCTTTAGTTTCTAAAGCCAATCGTCTTCCTCTTGGACTTTTAGGATCTCACTATATATTTTTGGGTAGATGCTCATTGTTGCTAATCTTCCTTTTCGGCTTAGACCATTTGTAACAACATTTGCTTTTCCTGGATGATAGGTGAGGGTGAAATCATGATCCTCTAGGAATTTCATCCACCGTCGTTGTCTTAGATTCAGGTTCTTTTGACTAAAGCTATACTTTAAACTCTTGTAATCTGTGAATACTTCTACCTTTGCTCCATACAGGTAGTGACGCCACTTTGCTAAAGTAAAGACTACCGCTGCTAGTTCTAAATCATGAGTGAGATAATTTACCTCATGATTTTTCAGCTTTCGTGATGTGTAAGCGATTACCTTACCTTGCTGCATCAGAACACAGCCTAACCCTTCTTGTGAGGCATCTGTGTACACAGTAAACTCCTTTGAGCCATCAGGCAGTACGAGTACTAGAACTGTCGTCAATCTTTTCTTTAACTCCAAAAAACTCTACTCGCACTATTTGTCTGAAACGAATCTCCGATCCTTTTGAGTCAATCTAGTGAGTGGTCCAGCCAACTTGGAGAAATTTTGGATAAATTTTTGATAATATCTAGTTAATCCCAAAAAACTTCTCACTTTAGTGACCCTTTCGGGTCTTTTCCACTTTAGGATTGCTTCAACTTTTTCTGGATCCACTTTTAGTCCATTCTTTGATATGATATGACCTAGAAAAGTCACCTTCTTAAGCTAAAATTTACACTTACTGAATTTGACATATAACTTGTGCTCCTTCAAAGTCAGAAGGACAATTCTCAAATGCCCCTCATGCTTCTCTTCAGTATGGAATAAACCAAAATATCATCTATGAAAATTATGACGCAGCTATCGAGGTATGGGCAAAACACTTAATGCATTAGGTCCATAAACGCCGCAAGAGCATTAGTTAGTCTAAAGGGCATGACAATAAACTCAAAATGCCCATAACGGGAATTAAACGCAGTCTTAGAAATATCTGCTTCCCGTATATTCAACTGATAGTATCCCTGTCTTAAATCCAATTTAGAATAGACAGCTGATCCCTGAAGATGATCAAATAGCTCGCCTATGTGGGGTAAGAGATACTTATTCTTGATGGTCACTTTATTCAACACTTGATAATTGATACACATCATTAGTGACCCATCTTTCTTCTTCACAAATAGGACTGGAGCTCACCAAGAAAAAGAGCTCGGTCTTATAAAATTCTTCTCCAATAGTTCTTGCAACTATTTCTTAAGCTCCTTTAATTCTGCTGGTGCCATTCTGTAGGGAGTTTTTGAAAATGGCGCTACCCCAGAGATTGTTTTAATTACAAATTCAATCTCTCGATCTGAGGGTAGTGAATTCAATTCTTCTGGAAGTACCTCAGGAAATTCATTAACCACCTTAACATCTTTCAATTCAATCTTGTCCTAAAGTTTATTTCCACTCTTACTCCGGTACCTAATTTGATTCTTTTAACATAATAGTCAACTATAGCCTGGTGTCTGAACAAGCAATCCATCCCTAAGATAAGGTCGTAGCCTTGGATTGGTAATGCTATCAAGTCAGCGCTAAAGTTCTGATTCTCAATAACTATAGGGCATTTCGGATATCAAATTCTAGTCTCATAACATCTCCCTACTGGAGTGTGAATTTCATAGGAGATGTTCATATTTTTGGATGGCAAGTCTATTTTCTTAGCACAATCAAAGGAAATGAACGAATGCGTTGCACCAGGATCAAAGAGAGCTTTACAAATAAAATTCTAAATGAGAACCTTACCTTCCACTACTTGGGTAAGGCCCGCACCTTCTTCTCCCGTTAAGACATTAGCTCTCACTTTGACCTGAGGACGTCCAGCTGTACCCTGCTGCTGGTTCTGCGTCCTTACATTCCCGTTTTTTCAATTTTTGGGCCAATCTTTGATAGTATGCTAGTTACTCCCACAGATGAAACATCTGCCCGACTTCTTTCAGTATTTTTCTTAGGTGTGATTTGTGCTACCACAGTGCCCACACTTCTCATTCCCTTGATTTGTCGGGGCTTTTCCTTATCTGCAGGCGCAGATATATTCTCAGTATTTGACTTTTTATTGAAGTAGCCCTTCTTCCCTTTATCCAAATCAGACTTGCCCATCCATTTGCCCTTCTTCTTATCACCAATCTTGTGGAGTTCCTGAAACTCCGCCTCTAGTTCCATTATCATCTCCATGGCACTATCGTAGTCCTGGGGCCTATTAATGGCTATCACTCTCCTTAAATCAAGTTTTAGGCCCTCCACAAACTTCTTTCGTTTTCTTTCTCATTCGCCAACACATGCAGAGCGTATTGTATTAGCCAATTAAACTTGCCTTCATACTTAGCTAAGGATAGAGATCCCTGAATCAATCTTATAAATTCCTTCTCTCGCAGGTCCCGGATTACCTGCGGAATGAATTTCCTTAGGAGCCCTTCTCTAAATTGTTCCCAAGATTTCTCTACTCTGTCTCTCTGCCATTTTCTTTCGATGATTGCCTACCAATGGCATGCCATCCCCTTAAACAAGTACATGGCATACTTAACTTTTTGCAAGTCCGTGTAGTTTAAAACCCAGAAAATTTTCTCAATCGCAAATAACCAAGAGTCGGCTTTGCCGTCTTCGGGCTCGCCATCAAAGGTAGGTAGATTAAATCTCAAGAACCTAGCTAATATCTTATCCTCCGATTCCTCTTCTTGCCCCTGTCTTTTTTGACCTCGAGGTTGATCCTGATTTAGGGCTTGCCTCAAGAGAGCAAGAAGTTGTTCAGCTAGAGGCTCATTCTGCAGGGGATTTCCTTGATCAGGTTCATGTTGTGCTTGAGGGTTTAGTTCAGGTTGTTCCTATCGAGGCATAAGGTTTTCATCAACATTAGGGGTGTCAAGTGCCCTAATTTTCTCAAATAATACCCGTCTTGGTCTCCCTCATTTTCTTGTGGGTTTATTCCGGGTATATTACCACTAGACGATATCTTGAT
The DNA here is from genome assembly GCA_014898755.1 of Handroanthus guayacan. Classification (NCBI taxonomy): domain Eukaryota; kingdom Viridiplantae; phylum Streptophyta; class Magnoliopsida; order Lamiales; family Bignoniaceae; genus Handroanthus; species Handroanthus guayacan. The sequence goes on along the minus strand of JACFYI010001461.1, from coordinate 339,114 downwards.
CTGAAATTTGTAGAATTCATGTTTTAGCAACAATACTAGAGCACATTGAGGGGCATATATATATTCATAAGGCATGAAGTGGCAAGATTTCAAGTTGGGAGAACATAAGAATGCTTCATTCATTTCAATCGATGCAAATCCTTACACGTTCAGTCATTCTTATGGTTATGGAACCATCTTTAAAACACAAAAGAAAAAAGGCTCCCTAACCATATCCAAAACGAGGACATACTAATACTAGTCTATACAAAATAATCTAGTTATCCTAAGCTAGAGTCCTCTCTTACAAAGTCATTCTTAAAGCCAAGTTTAATATATACAACACCTAATGGAGAAAAGAAAAGAA
>JACFYI010001461.1:320790-333676 GCA_014898755.1 Handroanthus guayacan | reverse complement strand
CATATGAGTTTTGAAACGAAAACCCTATGGTCTATGGTCGAATTTCCAAAATGATTGATTGATTGAACACGTTTTGTCCTATTGAAATGTTATTGTTATTGATAGCCTTAGAACGTTATGCTGTGCCAGCTTATTGATTGTTTGATTGTCCATTTCGTCTAAAGTCATACGATTGATTGATTGTGGGCCTATGTTGGGTTTCTTGGGGACCAAACTCGGACAATATCGAATTGTCGACTAGAACCTCGAGCCCCTGATTGTTAGGTAGTTTGGACGAGTTCTGGAGGTAGAATTCTGAAGCACTACCCTAAGCACGTACGTCGGCTGTGCTTCTTGATTGAATGATGCTCCTTCGGGAGTTGAAGGGATAAAGCGAAATGTACATTGAAGATATAAGGGTGATAGACCTACCAAAAGATTGATTCAGCCTATGGACTTGAATGTGATAAATATATATGTATATATTGATTGTCTTGAACGTTCCGATTACTATCAGTATCACATTCTTGTATTGTTATTAAGATGCTCATGTTCTTTGAAATTCTTATCGTTGTTTGCATGCTATAAGTTTTACTGGGTCAGTAGACTCATGACCCTATTTAACATGTAGGTTCTTAAACCGTAAATGATTGAATGATTGATTGGAGCTCGATAGATTGAATAGCTTGGTTGGGATTGTAAACCCTATTGTATTTTGGCTTAGTCTATCGCTTTTGGACTAGTTTTGTATTTGGATCGAATCATGTTTTGGACTTATGAAATATATAGAACATGGGATTGTATTGATAAGTTAGATTGCTCTATGTAATTTTTGGACAGTTTGATATGTATCTATACATTTTGGGAATTAGTTTGGATCGTTTGACCGTTTTTATGAAATTTCGATTGAATGTTATTGATGCATTAAGTTTCTGATAATTTTGGAATGATTATCCGTCCGTGAGTAGCACTTCGGATCTCAGAGCGAAATGCTCCTGAAATCCGGGGAGTTACAGTGAGCCCAATTTATAAGCCCAATCTAATAGAGGATTTTACACTACAAATTATACCACATATATAAAAAATACATACACTGACAAACACCACCAAAGCTCTCGGCTAGCACCCTCTAAATTTTGGAGAATATTTTCATTTTTTTTTAATGTCAAATATTTACAATCAAGTGAAGGAATTGGATGAGAACAAACAAATTGGAAAATGGCAAATGAATTCCTACTTAATTTCTATAAAATTTGAATGGAATTTGCAAAACAATACCACCTTTCATTCTTTTTCTTGCTCTCGTTGCAAGACATACTTGTCTTCCATTCTCTCAAGACATATCATCATCTCTCTTCAAATTTCTTCAAGTTCTTGAAACTAGCTCTTAAGATTAATCAAGAAGGGGAAGAGTAAGGTTGGCCTCTTGGTAAGCTCAAGATTTGACGAGATAGGATTATATAATTAATGATTTCAAATCCTATAGAAAAACTTGGTTGAAGTTTGGGAGAATTTCCATCACTTTGAGGAATAGCTAGAAAGGTAAGAATTTTAATTGATTCTTGAGTTATTCCTGGCCATAACTCCTTACTAAGTTATTTGAACTTATTTTATAAATTTTACCATGTTTAGGTGCATAATTTTTGGGATTTTGCCCAACTTGGAGGTCATAGACTTTTATTTTCCTTGAATGAGCTTTTGTATATGTAATGGACATAGCATTGTGATCAAGGGAAGGAATCGTTTGGAAAGAAACATTGTAGGTTCATGCGATTGTTGATATTCTGTACTTTGAAGTTTAAACTAGAGATTCCCTGAGTTTTAGAAATTGTAATAGTTTATGGTATCCCTATGTATCCATCAACTTATGATGTATCAGGATGATATTATTGTAGAGTTCAATACTTTATGGAATATTAGAATTTCGAGGCCATAATGAGTGTTTATTTGAACATGGATTGTACAATGAGTTCTAGAATATGAATATGATTTTGTATGAAGGTTATGTATCAAGTTTGTAATTGACAAATTTTTTTTTAAAGCCCTCCCCACAGGTAGCGATTTCGATTGAGGGACGGAAGTCCTAGATTCGGGTCATTACAGGTAGTATTAGAGTTTGGGTTTTTCTTGAAAAGGAAATTGGAGCTACGCTGGAAAAGATCCTTAGGATAGGAAGTTTGATTGGGAATGTATCATAGGAATGAATCACATTAAGTTATGATCCTTTGGTATAATGAGTAATGCTTAAATATATCAGATTACAATTGGGAGGCATACCTATTCATAAACCGTTATATTTATGTGTTAATCGTTTGATCTTAGAAGGGTGATATAGATGTGAATATGCTGATTGAATTGCTTTAGGTAATTATGTGGGTAAATGAACAATGCAACTTTTGCCATATTGCTTAGTCCAATTTTGATATCACATTATGATATGTTATGATAATCTTAGTATTTCATAACAAAAGTAGACATTGGAATGGCGCTAAGAGAAGTTTGTTTGTCAATTTCAGATAACGAGAGAAAGTACCTCAAACACAGAACTTTCTAGAAAGCAGGGTAGACCGAAGCACGTGTTATTTGAGAAAATTCCTACACCGAAAACCCAAATAACGTGGAAGATAACTTACCTCGAGAGGAACCACGTGAACAAACACCCCTACAATAAATGAACCGGCAATAGATCGACTTTTTATCTTGTTACAGCAACTTGTGAACCAAAGCCGACAACCGGCTAATCAGGGGCGTGATAATGAGGAGATTTCCAAGGATAAGTTGTTATCCCAATTTTTGAAATTTAATCCGCCAAAGTTCAAAGGTGAACCTAACGATAAGAAAGCGGAGTCTTGGGTAAGGAAGATTAAGAAAGTCTTCCGAGTACTTAACTACTTGGAAGAATAGCAAGTAAGCTACGCTACCTTCCTTTTGGAGGATGCAGTGGATAATTAGTGGCGTGTTATGGCGTGTTATGGAGTAACGGGGGAACGAAATGAAATTGAATAGATTTTGTTAGAATTCAAAGTAGAATTCATGAAAAAATTTATCCCTCAATTTGTCAAGGACATGAGGTAAGATTAAAATTTATCCCTCAATTTGCCGGAATATGAAGCTAAATATAATAGATTAATCCAGTACACCCCTTACATAGTGACGGATGAGGTAAGGAGAACAAAAAAGTTCATCGAGGGATTAAAGCTTGATTTAAGGCGTGCATTGGCTATATGCAACCCCTCCAGTTATGGTTGGTTGTGGAGAGGGCAATGGAGTTGGAAGCGGAATTTCGAGAACTTCAAAAAATTGACGAGAAGAAGAAAAGAGTTTCTATAGAAAAAAAAATCCAAGATAATGATAGGAAATTCATCAACTACTAATAAGGACAAGGCTCCTAATATTGCGATGAGGAGAAATTGTGGTTTTGGCGGAGGCTCCTCTCATACTGAAGATGAGTGCTGGAAAAAGTAAGAAAGATGCTTATCCTGTGGAAGTTTTCATCATATGACAAAAGATTGTCTGAGAAATCGCAAGTCAAAATAAGGAGATATGCCTTAGCACAAAAAAGGGAAATGGACAGTCTACAAGCAGTAAAAGGTATGATCCTAATCCGAACTCCTCTGTGTGAAGCTTTGTGTGATCTAAGAGTAATGCACACTTTATATCAATTGCATAATGAATGGGTTTGATCGTTGAGAACATGATAACATTTTCTGAGGTTCATGCCCTGAGGTAGGATTTTTATGAGACGTGTGTTAGGTATTTAGACTACTCAAAACATAGAAAATCAGGAATTGCGGTTCACTTTAAGGAATTGCCAATTCAAAACTATGCCCTCATTTTAAGAATGGATTGGCTGTATTAGCATTAAGTTATAGTAAACTATTTGTGAAAATAGTTAAATGAGGTACTAGGATCCGAATTAACACTATTAGCAATTTCAAAAGTAGTGGTTTAACTGCCATTTCGGCTGCAAGAGCTAGAGAGATCATAGACATAAGAGGATAAAGATTTCTGATCTACCTAATCAATAAGCCTCAGAATTAGGCTAAGTGGGAAGTTGATCCCTAGATTTCTAGGACCTTTCAAAGTTATCAAACATATTGTTTAGTAGCAAATAGGCTAGACCTACCGTCTAGATTCTTCACGTATCATGAGGCACATGAATGTGCCTATTTGAAATAATTTCTTCTATAAAGAGCAACCCATACGTGCCATAGATTGTTATGGTCAAGAATTTGGGAATCTAAAAGATATCCCCATCTGTTTGAATAGAGATATGAATTTGGGGACCAGATTCTTTTTAGGAGGAGAGAGTGTAACAACTCCAAAATTCCCCTAATTAAAATTTAAAATGAGAGAATTTTTCTAATTAAATTTGAATTCATCACTTTCAATTGGTAAATGGTTTTTTAAAATATTTTGAGAAAAATCTTAATCGGTAACCAATTTTTCGCCAATTTAAGATTTTTCTCTCAACCGAAAATATTTTATCACTTTCGAAAAAAAAAATTCATATTCAAAAATTATCAAATGCATTATTTTAGCCCAACTTTTAGCCCCAAAAGTAAGCCCAATTTATAAGCCCAACCCAATAGAGGATTTTACACTACAAATTATACCACGTATTTACAAAATACATACACTCACACACACCACCAAAGCTCTCGGCCAGCACCTTCTAAATTTTGGAAGATGTTTTCATTTTTTTTTAATGTCAAATATTTACAACCGAGTGAAGGAATTGGATGAGAACAAACAAATTGAAAAATGGCAAATGAATCCCTACTTAATTTCTATAAAATTTGAATGGAATTTCCAAGATAATACCACCTTTCATTCTTATTCTTGCTCTCATTGCAAGACAGACTTGTCTTCCATTCTCTCAAGACATATCATCATCTCTCTTCAAAGTTCTTCAAGTTCTTGAAACCAACTCTTAAGATTAATCAAGAAGGGAAAGAGTAAGGTTGGCCTCTTGGTAAGCTTAAACTTTAAGCTATATTGTGATTTATGTATATGTAAGATTTGATGAAATAGGATTATATAATTAATGATTTCAAATCCTATAGGAAAACTTAGTTGAGTTTGAGAGAATTTCCATCACTTTAAGAATTAGCTAATGAGGTAAGAATTTTGATTGAATCTTGAGTTTTCATTTTTACCTTGAAATCTATTGTGTTGATTGATTTGGATTTTGATGATTAACCCAGAATAATATGTAGATTTGGGATAGAAGTATTGAAATTTGAAAATTTAAGATTGAATTTTAACACACACACACACACACACACACAAACCTTGTCTCGGATCCATCTACTGCCCCTACATAACCTCTAACTCCCAAAGCTTAAAAATCCATATTAATCTTATCAAATCGGTCCATATAATATCCCGTTAGAAATTTTATTAAGTTTAGATTATGATAGAATCACCCTTAGAAAAGACCGAGTGAGACTCTATCCACAGTCCCACGAAGATCTGTATGTACTTGTTCCAGTCCAGGACAAGTGAGATCTTCCGGTCTTCGTGCATGGGAATAGCTCAAACAAAGAAGAGTCTAGTCCGGTTTGAATTCAGGCATGGCCTGCCTGTCTGCTACAAGGTCCGGAGTTAAGATAATTGTAGAAGCAAATTTTACCGCTAGACTACTAGAAACTTTGAGATAAAATTATTAAAATAGAGACTGCCGTTCTTGGAAATGAGATTAACGAAAAGATTTTGATATTGAATTATTAGATAATTTGCTTGAAGCATATTTGGAAATTTATAAGTATATTGTGATCAAAGAATGGAGGTAAGGATTATGACTATTCCTTCTTTGTTTCTAAGCTATGGAATGATCTTTGAACTTTGAAATAATCTATTGCTTGAAAAATGAATACTCTTGTTTGATTGCCCTAATTTGAGAAATTTTGGACATTTTTACTTGTGTGATCCTTACCCTTACTATGAAATATTAATTCCTTGATTATGTTGGAGGATTATTAGAGTTGAGATTGTGGGCAAAAATCTTAGAACACAAAAATTGGTATTTTGCAAAATTTCTTCCAAACTTGAAAAGCAAAAATCTTGATGATGAGTAGAACAAATTAAGCTTAATTTTTTTATAGTTGGGGATATGTTATCATAAGGAACACAGGAGAAAAATGGCAAAAAATGGGACGTGCCGGAATTTGGGTGCTGCAGCTATGCCCAAGGCAGTGACCTTGGGCCATTTTTGGGCACGTCCGTGCCTATCCCAAGCGTGATGGTGCCCACTGCAGAGCACTTTTAAGTGTATTTTTGACTCGTTTTGCCCTTTTATGTCCATGTGTCACTTCGATAAGCTCTCCTAAATCTGAATATATATTTCACGTGTCCAAATTTCAATTTGAATTGATTGATAACGTTCGAACCTTGTTTGAAACTATGATAATTTAATTCGGACCATTGCTATTGTTCTTCAAAACTATTGTGTGTTGAATTTGAATCAAATCAATTGTTTATGTCCAATTATTGTTTGGAGCTTCGTTTGATTAAATTCGGACAATTGTTATTCATTTTGAAACCCATTAATTGATATTCATATGTATCATCCTGTGGATGAGTTCATTGGTATCCAAAATTCAAATTGATTTGATTGATAATATCCGAATCTCGTTTGAAGTTTTGCTTATTTTATTCGAACAATTATCATTACCCTTGAAACACTTTTGTGTGTTGATTTGATTGACAACGTCCGAACCTGGTTTGAAGCTTTGCTTATTTAATTTAGATGATTGTTATTACTCTTGTAGCCTTTTGTGTTTGTTTATTAGGCTTTGGGAACCACCGGTGAGAATGCAAGGACGGTGTCGGACCGTCAACTAGTCTCCCATAGGGTTTTCCTATTGTTGGATAGTTCCACGATTGACCTAGAGGTAGGCTTTTCCGGAGAACTGATCCTAGACACGAAGTCGACCGTCTCTACTTATACGCTTAAATGGATAGCCCCCTCTCCGAGTGGCCACTTGAGAGTGAGGACTGGGACGAATAAGGTGTTATATTTTAAGGTTGACATATTGTTTATTGTGAGAGTGATAAGGGTGACAGATCCATCAATTACTAGTTTTGCCTCTACTATTCGATTATGTGATTTGTTTTAAGCTCAGGTTTGAGCTACTCATTTCTATTTAATTATTGAATTATCACAATCGTTTGGCATATTTTAACTCATTTATGAACTTTATTGGCCCTCTATATGATCTATTAATTTGGCCTATGTGATTATCGGTTCTTGAGCTTATTATTTGTCTTAATTATCAATCATTGAATTGCTGAACTGGTTATGCTATTCATTCTTGATCGTAGATCCTTTCATGGCCTATCAATTGACTTGATTATTATCAATTGAAGTTTTCAACTCGATGTTTGATTGTTGATTAAGCTTAAGCTTATTTAGCTAATGTTCATTGAAACCCTGACTTGAACTTGTTGTCCATCTATTGATTGTTGAGAGCTTTTGAATTTGTTAATGTTACAACCATGGATTCTGTTGATTTATTACCATTGGTATTGAATTCCTTGCTTGAGTTATCGATTCTGATTGGTTACCTTTCCAATTATTCCTTATCTACCGAACTTCTGAATTCGTTATATGATTCATTTCTCATTTATTAGACTTTTGAAATTTTCTATTGTTATCGATTCTTGATCCATATGTCCTTTTATCTTACTGTTCTATTCCTGGCCATAACTCCTTACTAAGTCATTCGAACTTATTTTATAAATTTTACCATGTGTAGGTAAATAATTTCTAGGATTTTGCCCAACTAGGAGATCAGAAACTTTCATTTTCCTTGAATGAGCTTCTGTATGTGTAATCGATATAGCATTGTAATCAAGGGAAAGAATCGTTTGGAAAGAAACATTGTGGGTACATGCAATTGCTGATATTCGGTACTTTGAAGTTTAAACTAGAGATTTCCTGAGTTTTGAAAATTGTAATAGTTTGTGGTATGTCTATGTATCTATTAACTTATAATGTATCAGGACGATGTTGTTGTAGAGTTCAATATCTTATGGAATATTAGAATTTTGAGGCTCGCAAAGAGTGTATATTTGAACGTGAATTGTATAATGAGTTGTAGAATGTAAATACAATTTTGTATGAAGGTTATGCATCAAGTTTGCAATTGAGAAATGTTTTTTAAAGCCCTCCTCACAAGTAACGATTTCAATCTAGGGATGAAAGTCCTAGATTTGGGTTGTTACACATATAGTCATCTACTTTTGTTGGAAAGATAGAAAAAAACAAATTATAATGAAAAGTACTTTGTATTTGGACACTATCAAATAATTCACTATAAGGCCACAAAAAGTGGTGTTGTTTGGAATTATAATCACTTACTTTTATAAAAAACAATTTGCAGCACCTCATAAGCAACCCCAAAGCTGATTTGAGATTATAGATTGTTGTTGATTAATATTAATGAACTTACTAAAGAAATAGAGTAAAATTCTCAAAAATAGCTTTTAGCAACTCTTAATTAGATAAGTGATTTTCACAATTAGTTGTAAACACCACCTTATATAGCTAAGGCTCTTATGTTCTACTCTAAGCCTATGGCCAAAGAGCCATATTAAAATGTGTTAGGAACACTTGTATCACTTTGTGTTGAATTTTATGAGAATTTGCTAATATACTCTTTGGCGAATTTTAGGTACATCATATAGTCTTCTACTTCTCATAGGGGCTTTGCTTAGAGGCACCAATAGGCTGTTTGAGAGAAATTTGTGTTCTTTGTCTTTTTCTTTTTTCTTATTTGAGTCCATACTTTATTGCTATTATCAATTTTTTTTGCTTTTCCTTATTTACCTTTGGTATTTTAAATTCATTCTCTTAAATTTTATTTGGTTACTATATGAGGGTCAAGAAGGTATGCCATGCTCCATCCCATTTATAATTTTCTTTTCATTTTTCTAGGATAGTGGTCAATGCTTTGGAAGCATGCAATAGAGCCAAGGCAGGAGGTAAAACGCAAGGGAGCTCTAGACAAAGAGGGCAACAGTGGATGTGCATGGGCCAACTCGCCTTGGGTTGGCAGTCTGCAGTGGTGGATTTACATATAGCCAAGCAGGGTCAGTTGACCCCACTTTGTCCCACAAAATATTATTTTTTTTATATATAATTTATATGTAAAATCTTGTTAAGAGAGCTTTTGAGACCAATTAAACACAAAAGTCCACATTAGCTTAATTGGCAAAAGCTTTACAATTTAGTACGAGGTAATCCATTTGGATTTGGATCTCATGGGCAGCTGATGTTTTTTGTGTATTATTTCCTCTTTATTTCCTTCACTACCTCTATTTCTTTTCCATTTAAGTGCTTCGGCTACTTAGGTCAAACCTAAAGAAATATAATTTTTTGTTATTTACATCTTATTTCTCAGTGTTTATATTAGGTTTTATGCACATATATATACATTAGAAAATTTAGGTTTTTTAACCAATTAAAAATTATTGGCCCTTTTTTATTTTGATTGTTAACTTAGTATAAGTATTTACGTAATAGATAATTTTGGCATTTAATAAAATTTAAGTTAGGGTTTATATACATGATTGAAAGTTGTGATAATTATAAATTATGAAGACAATACTAAATCAATTGTGTAAAATTTATTTTTTCAATATTCACAAATTAATAGATAAATTTTTCACCAAAATTTGATTTTTGCAAAACCGGATGGGTATGGTTTCCTAAATGATTATTTGATAACTTCAGAAAATGGACGTATTTATGAGCATTTTGGATTATTATATTATGACAATATTTCAAAATATAAAATTTCATTAAGAACAATTGGTTAATGTATTTAAATTTTATCTTTTAGATATTAATATATTTTCAAATTAATTTTTACTACTATTTTAACACCACCTAGTCAAACTCCTAGATACGCCATTGGCGATCTGTGTGGGGTGACACTATCTCACGAGACACCGATCAATAATGCGAAAAATTGCGGCACCGTGCAGTTGATAGCAACAATGGTGTCCTAACGACTACCTTCACCAAAATCTCACTTCTTACCAATGGTGTATCGCAATCACCCTACCTTAGTGGGAGGCTTTAGAGGCACCATCATATAGAGTAGTAATAATACAGCAAATGAATAAATCACGAGTTTATTATAGTGAAAGGCAACAATTTCATCAATAACATTAGTAAATGTACAATGTATAGGCTAAAACGTTGAAGTAGGGGTGATTCAACATGACCTTGCTACACCAGCTTCCCAGCTAATTCCTTCCCAGAATAGGCTTCAAAAATTAAACTCTAGTGACAATATTAGACATTAAAAAAACAAAAATCGTGGTAAAATGTTGATAATCCGATGTAAAGTTATTTACAACAAAAATTTACAACATTGGACTGGTTGGCAGACGCCACATTGGATAGGTTGGCAGACGCCTCATTGGGCATGCACTAACAATTTTAGTAGCTGACTCCAAGACTGACAACATTGACATCAAGTAATGGCATAAAACTAATTTCGGGATGGTCAGTTGACCCTTAGTTCCATTCTGTTGGAGTAGTGTCCAGCAAACCAATTGAATTGATATGAAATAAATACTCTTATGATAACTTTTTTATTCAATCAACATGGATTATGGATGATCGTTTTCATCTTGTGCATGTACATTGTTATTGTTTTTGACAATGCATTTTGTTGAAGCATTTAAGATCATAATAGACTATGGAACATATCATGTACCAACATTTGGCTCATCGTGAAATAAATCGCTATGGCCATGATCTTGAAATTAATCTAAGTCATGGAATCTTTGGGACAAGGTCATCAAATGTTTGAATAAACTTGAACTAACAATACATATGCTTCGGAAGATGGATGATGCACTGTTTTATGGGTATTTGTTGGAGAACAAGTTTAATGAATAGATTTGAGGGAGGATTTCATAAGGTAGCCATAGTGGCATATTGGTAAGAGACATTCTCATACGTATAATAGTGCATATAATTAGTCCTTAGATTTGAGGTTTCATAGTAATTTTGTGCATCGATGCCTATGCTTTGATACATCTCATGACCACATAGAGGATCATATGAGACTTCTATTAGGCATAAGTTACTTATGTATTGAGATTTGTGAGAATCAATAAAGATCTATTGCTCATCTTGTTGAATGAGTTGATCTCCTATATTTTTTATTATCCTTTGTTTCAAAAATCCTTATGCAAAGTAGCATGACAATTTGAAAAGAAGTTTCCAAAGTTGAAATAACTTGAAACGTTGGATAAGAATAGAAATGTAGTTATTGAGGCTATTTGGAAACTGATGAATATCTTGTCCTAGGCTTCAATCGGCATATAGGAAATGGAAGGACCATATTTGCATGTTGCTCATGTGTGGAAGGATTCACCCACTTTAATGCACTTATTGATTGGGCTTTATAAGGTTGTTGCAAGGTATCGACTAGAAAGATTGATATTCTTGAATTGATGGAGATTAATTTAGGAATAATTAATTAAAAAGTACTCTAATTAATCAGAATAATCAATATAATTAATTATTTAATTATTAAATTGCAAAGAGTTGCGAGCCTTTGGTTAATTAATTAATGAACCTAATGGGTCACTCACAAAGACCTAGGAATCTTGACATTTGTATAGAATGTTATTTAAGCATTAGACAATATCATCTAAGTAACTAGATGAGAAAGCTGATTAATTGGATTAATCAAAAGCTTAATAAATTTAAGGAGTTAAATTAATTAAATCAATTAAATAAACTATTATTATTATTATTGTTGTTGTTGTTGTTGTTGTTGTTGTTGTTGATGATGATGATGATGTTGTTGTTGTTGTTGTTGTTGTTATTAATTAGGCTCATAGTAAATTAATTTGTAGAGACAAATTAATGGGTTAATTAAATTAAAATTGGATTTCAATTTAAAAACCCAATTAAATCAATGAAATTAATGAGAGAATCTTATTTGGAACATGAAAGTTGGATTAGGGTTTTGACAAATATAAAAGAAGTTGACAAAGTCTAAATTTCTTAATTATGATAAGAATCCACTCATCTTGATCAAAAAAGAAATACTCCCTACTTTAGGGTACTCATGCCCGTCTACCTTAAGGTAACCAAGCTTTGGGTTTTTCTTCTTCAAGCACAAAAATCTCAATTTCTCTTTTTTCTATCTACTCAAACATATTCCTTTATATGAACTTTAGAGTTATGATTTAAGTTTTGCATAGAATCACAACTTGTGAGGGTTTAAGTAAGTGGATGAACCTTAGAGGAAAGACACTTGGATACCCCTTAAATATGTGAGATTTTTTCTTCGGTTTGAAGGAGTTCTTGCTTTCTTTTTGAAAAATCAAGGAAAGGTTTCTTGATTTCGTAACACTTTCTTGAAGGTTGAAGGATCTTCCCTCCAGCGTTCTTGAATAATCTTGAAGGGTTTTTGGAGGATTTGTTCAAAGATTCTTGTAGGAGACTTGAAAAAGAGACATGTCCAATGGAGTGGAGCACTTAAAAGAGCTTAAGAATTGTCTTTGCAGACATTTAATTTCACCTCTTCATCATACCAAAGCTTTTAGAGTATAGTATCTTGTTCTTTTCAAAATTCAATTTAAGTTGCATGAGGATCCTAGGGTGGCATAGATTTGTCTATTTATACGACTTGTTGATATTTAATATGTCATGTTTTGAGACAAAAATTTTTAAATTTCTGTGGCGCTTATGTTAGCCCCTTTTATGTCATTGCTACTTTCACACATGTCCATGGTCATCTCATTGAAGGGGCCTTTTTTCATCTCTGATGCTAACAAAAATTAAAGCAAGAAAAATAGTAGCATTTTTATTACCTTTTTCGAATTTCAAATAGAAATTTGTATAAGAGTTTTCCTCACAAGTGTTTTTTTT
>JACFYI010001461.1:236988-252909 GCA_014898755.1 Handroanthus guayacan | reverse complement strand
ATTAAAATGCTTTGATTGATTGTTATAGCTTGTTTTGGACTTGTAATCCCTATCGTATTTTGGATTAATCTATCGCTCTCATGGACTTAGTTTGTATTTTGGATCGATATATGGACTTTAGAAAGGTATAGAGCATTGGCTTGTAATGTAAAGTAGCCGTTTCATGTACTTGGGACATTTTGGCAGGTAATGATATATTATGGAACTTAGTTTGTTTTGTTTTATCGTTATTCTTGGGAGTTAAATTGAATGATTATGTTGTGAATTTCTGAATTGGTTTTAGAATGTACAGATCGAGAGTGGCATACCTCGGGTCTCAAGACGGAATGCTACCGGGATTTTGGGGGGCGTCACAGTTGTGATACAACTTTCATGGGTGTATATATAAGTGTGTAGTAGAGCCAAGAAAAAAAAGGATTGTGTAGGTGACAAGGATTCCTTTCATTGTATGCCAAAAACTGTAATTTGGCATTATAAATTTTCAATGCGCGTTGGTAGTATTAGTGTAACAAGATCAAGATTACAAATTTGATTTTAATTACCATTTGTTTGCACTCGGATTTCACATTGACTTCAAATAAGAGTTGAATAGAAGTTGTGTATAATGAACGAAATGCGGACACATTCATGCTAATCTTTTTTTCATTTACAATATTATCGTTGACTTATTTTCTTTTGGAAAATTCATTACGGTATTAAAAATTTGGTAATAAGTAGATCTAAACCATATGATTCATTATTTAATATTATTAAATATATCAAATTTAGAGATTACATGAATAACCCCACCAAAAAACTAATTAAATAAATTAAAATTTTCAAATCTAAATGAAAAATATATTCCTATCAAAGATATATCCATTACCGAACATGAAAAATATTATGTTCGAAAAATTTAAGCAAGTCTAACCTAGTCTGTATCATATTCAAAGGAAAATACTAACATAAAAAAGAATTACATCAAATTTGTCATCTTATTTCATACTAAACTTTTATATTTGCTTTTGTTCCTTTACGCTTAAGAGAAAATAAAAATTGACTTATTTGACTCTTGAAATTAGTAACCCAATATAACTATATATATATATATTTGGAAGCTACCACCTAAAAGTTGTTGTACTGAGTTTCCCTTTCTTTATTGAGTCATGTAAAAATTTATAGTTGTGGAAATAAGGAAATTCACTGCTTTTGAAAGTGGAAAGAAGAATGCCACTTTCTATCCAAAGCAGCCATGCTTGGAAGGCAGCATAGTATAGCATCAAGTTTGAGTTCTTATAATATACTATGAGCAAGCAAGGTATCCTAGGCAGTTCACCATTTGATTCCATTCTTCGATGATAAGAAATATTTTTTAGTCTCATCGTTTGTTGTATATTACTCACTCAACAAAAGGAGTGAAGTAAGAGTAGGGGACTATATGATCTTACTCTAATAATAAAACATTAAAAAATAGTACTTTTATCCTTTTATAAATATTGATTTAATGCTAGTTTTGAGTATTTATAAGTCAAAAATTATACTTTATGTCATTTTCAAATATTTCTGTGTTTGTATGATTTTTGTATGGCTTATGTGTTCTTGAGTGTTTTTCAGTCCATCAAGAATCTTGAAACAATCCAAAAGCGCACTCAAGAGCAAAAGGCCTACTTAAGAGCATAAGGCCGAAAACAAAGACCTTCAGTAGATCCCTAAAATATGAAAGGTCGAAAAAATACAATGCGACCACTGCCCCCAGTATTCTAATGCCCTCAAGGCCTTTGCAATTTCTCAATCTAAGTCCAATTTGAAAATAGCCAAAAACTTGAATTTATTCCTACAAACTAGACTTAGCATGAGCATTCTTTAATATCAAATGATTGTGTAATTTACATACACATAAATCAAGGTTGTCAAGCCTAAATTATAGCTAGTTTTACTTTTCATTTCTCTTAGTAGTTTAGGAGCTTCAATGCCCATGCTTCCATCATTTGGGAGTTTGCAAAAGTTATGAAAAGGAGAAGCACATCTAGAGATGTCTTGAGAAAAGGACACTTCCCCTTTCTTAACGGGTGTTACTTTTCTTCATTTCATTTTTATCCTCACAAGCAGTGTAAGTTAGGCTATGATGTCCTTGGACTAGCCTTCCCTTTTCCTTTTGTTGTTTTTTCTTAGCTTATGTGAGACTTATTAATTTATAAAAATTTCTTTTAATTGTTGATTTTGATTTCTAATATTTGGGTTAATTTAGATTAAATGCTTTTCTTATGTAGCCAATACATAATTGAGCTACTTGTTATTAATATAAACCTTAGAATGAAATATATTCTAATCCTAACTACAATATCGATGAAAAGATCGACTGAATAGGTAGCCACTAGGTATGTGGACAATGTTTTTAAGAATAAAATTTGAGTTAGAGGTAACCTTATTTCAAACTTAGGTATGTCCCTCAGGGCCTTAAAAGAAAGGGTGAGTATTAATGGTTGTGGTACAATGTTTACCATAATAGAGGGATGAGTTATGTTTAAATAATTTTGAGCAAGTATAATGGATACATGAACAATTGTTCTGTGTACCTTTGACTCAATACTTGCAAAACTTTAACAGATAATTGATTAGTGCACAAGGCACTAAGCGTGCACTAAGCAATAAGCACAAGTACCCTTTACTACCTATTGATGAATTATTTGATCATCTACAAGGCTCTGCTGTATATTTCAAACTGGATCTACAACAAGGTTATTATTAGTTAAAGATACAGAAGATTGATATTCCTAAAACTGTGTTTAATTTGCAATATGGGTATTTTGAGTTCGTAGTCATGCCCTTTGGGTTGACAAATACACCAGTAGCCTTTAAAGACCTGATACATAAGGTGTTTTGACCCTATCTAGATTGTTTCTTGGTAGTCTTCATTGATGACATCCTGGTGTATTCTAAGACCAAGGAAGAACACAGTAACCACTTGTGAATTGTTCTTCGGACTCTTAAAGATTATCAATTGTATGCTAAATTTAGTAAATGTGAATTCTGACTGAATATGGTCACTTTTCTAGGGCATGTCATTTACCGTGAAGGAATCAAGGTTAATCCAGAAAATTTAAAAGCAATCGTAAACTGGAAATGACTTGAGAATGTTATCAAAATAAGAAGTTCTATGGGATTGGTATGATATTATTGAAAATTTATCTAGGATTTTTTCAAAATAGTAAGCCCTCTCATGAGATTAATTCGAAAGGAAGAACAATTCATCTGAGACCAACATTATGAAAAAAGCTTTTTGGAGTTGAAAAGAAGGTTAACCTTAGCTCCTGTATTGGCTTTACCAGATGGATCGAAAGGATTTGACGTGTATACGGGTACATCAAAGGAAGAGTTAGGTTGCATCCTAATGCAGACGGGTCGGGTAATTGCATATGCTTCGAGAAAACTTAAAGTCCATGAGCAAAATTACCCTACACATGACTTAGAGCTTGTAGCGATAATTTTCGCTCTGGCCAAGTCGCGACATTAATGGAGCCACAATTGAAGTATTTACCAACCATAAAAGTCTCAAGTATATTTTCAATCAGAAGAAGTTGAATTTGAAAAAAATGAAAGTAGATGGAATTTCTTGAAAATTTGTGACTTTACAATATCCTACCACCCAGGGAATGCCAATGTGATAGCAGATGCCCTGAGTCATAAGCGAAGATTGGCAGGAATGAGCCTGTATCTCGAATTGTGTGATGCCATCCAAAGAGCTCAAGAAGAAGATAAGTGAATACAGAAACAAAAACAAATCATGAGCTTTAAAAAAAAGACTGATTTCCGTATCGATAAAAATGGAATTCTGTGATTCAGAAATTGGGCATATGTGTAGCAACCCAAAAATTTTCCTATTTAAATTTGTAAATCCTTGCTTTCAAATAATGAACTTTTTCTCGACTATTTGAAATTTTTCTTACAACTAAAATATTTTATCATATCCATAAAATATTTCTTGCACACAAAGATTATAATATGCATTATTTTAACCCAAAAGAAATTGTTTTAGCCCAAAATTTGAGCCCAGATTTGCCAAAGCCCAACACAAAACCTTCAAAAAAAATATAATATATGTATATATATGCACAAAAGATAAAATGGGTCAAAGCCCCTTTAATTCAGGAGATATTTTATTTTTATAATGCCAAATATTTACATCCAAGTAAAAATTAAGCATGATGTTAATTGCAAGACTCCACCAATGCATTGACACCTCTCCTCACACTTTTTTTTGTAAATTGCAAAATAACCCCCAATTACTTCTATAAATAAGATGTTGAGGGGTGATTGCAAGAGCACTCTTGCAATTTGCTTACAAAAATTTGCTAACAACAACTCTATATATATCTTCTTCTTCCATTTGCTATCTTCATATCTATATATATATATATATATCCGTCTATATAAATCATCATCTATATATATTCTCTTCAAAAGATTCCATAATACATATCAAGTTATTTTCAAGTTGTAAAGCTTAACGAAAAGGGGGAAGATTAGGGTAAGCTTGTGGTGAGATTTAGTTTAAGTTTTATAATGTTAAGATTAAATGAAGAATATGACATGATATATAATTATTCTTGCTATTATCGGTGAACCAAGCCCATAGGATTGTGAAACACCATCTTGATAAGCTTGAGGAATTTAAGCTTGAAATACTAAGGTAAGGATTATGGCTATTCTCTTGTTCATTAACCTTGACTTGAGCTTTGATCTTGATTTCCTTCACTTTACTTGTTCTTGGAGTTGGATTTGATCTTTATTGTTATTCTTGTGTGGATATTGAAACCTTTGAAAATTCTACCCTTGGATTGATCCACGAACTTGAACATCTTGTGACTAAACCACTTCTTGGACACCATTGTATTGATTATTGGAGGAGATAATATGGATATTTAATTTATTTTTGAGCCACAGAACATGAAATCAAAAGTTTGGAAAATCCTGTGAACTTTTGGGACTCTCAAAATTTGAATAAAATAAGCACGTTTTTACAAAAGTATTTTTCAAAAAGATTTTTGCTGATTTTTTTTTAAAAAACGAAAGAGTTGGGTGCATCCACACCCAACTATAGGTGCACTCGCGAAAGGGATAGTAACCTCGGGCCACGCGGGGACATCGCGCTCATTTTCGAGCATAGTCGCGCCCAGTTTAAAAGACTTTTTAAGTGTTTTTTACCCTTTTATGCTTTTATATGTCCATATCTCAATCCAATAAGCTATCCTAAATTCGAAAAATCATTTTATGTGTCCAAGATCTAAATAGAATTGATTGTTATGTTCGATTATTGTTTGAAGCTATGTTTAATTAATTCAGACAATTGTTATTGATTCTGCAACATATTGATTAATTGATTGTGGGGCCCTGGGGACTTCAAGAGGGATAGTGAGCAGCATCGAGGCGGTAGTTGAACCTTTGGTAGGTTTCCTAATTGTTAGATAGTTTCGCGAAAACTTAGAGGTAGGATTTCCATGAACTAGTCCATGACATGTGGTATGTCAACTATATTATTTAGTTCCTCAAAAACTTGGAGGTATGATTTCCATGGACTAGTGCATGACATGTGATATGTTGATTGTGCCATTTGCGTGTTAACAGGTTGCCCCCTCTAGGCGACTGCTCGAGGGTGGGACTTGTGGACGAATAAGGAGTTATGTGAAATATTGGAAGTGATATGGGTGATAGACCTATCAAATATTCATTCTATCCATTTTATTCGTTTCTATGTTTACAATTGAGCTCTCATTGATAATTTTTTATTCAGTTTTGATTATTGAACTCCTATGATTGTATTGCATCTTATATCGTATTGATTCCGTTAACTGACTACTTGATCCATTGGTTGGACTTGATCTTTAGCCTTACCATTTCTAACTGTAATTCTTACTAAGTTAGTGGACTTGTATTTATATTCTACCATGTGTAGGTGATTAAACTTCAGAAATACTTTGGCTTGAGAACTTATATTTTGTATCTATGTTGGTTAAAATTGTGATGATGATGTATTGTATTAATTTTTGACTTGTAGCCCATGAGAGCTTTTAACTTGATTAAAAGGACTTGAACCATGATTTGTAATAGATGCCAGTAGTATTGGAAGTATGACTTTAAATTTTGTAAGAATATTTAGTTATTTCTTGTAATTTTAAGATTTTCGTTCTAGCTCCGTCTACCCACATGTAGCGTCTCTGAGCTAGGGATGAATATTCTGGGTTCGGGACATTACTGGTGGTATCAGAGCGTAGGATAAGATGCCTTAGAAATTTAGGAGGTTCGTTATTATATTTTACAATTTCCTCTTATAATTACTAATCTGGTTTGTTGATTTTTTATTTTGATGTCGGTAGGATGGACAAGGGTAAGAACAAAGTGAATAAATGGATGGACATGGACCATAGTACAAGCGGGTGTAGTATTGGTCTATTGAAAAAGCGAAAGGTGATTGATTATGAGGCATTGTTAGAGAAGAAGGGCAAGGAAATTACATACTGGAAATATGCTTATTTAAGACAACATTGGCTCTACTAAGATTATAGCAAATAGGCAAACGAAGAGATCAAAAAGATGATGGCCAAGCATCAAGGCCAAGTTCTCAACTTCAAGAACATGGTCGCTAATAACCAACATTACTTCACCCAACTTAACCAGAACCTTATAGCCCAGTTCGAGGATGCCTTCAGGTAGGTGTTGGATGCCATGTTTGCCATGGAATGGGTTGCCCAGGATTACGTCAAGGGCAAATATGTGCCGAGGTTTGAGAGACCAAAGGAGCCATGGATGCCGACGATGTTTGGAGGAAGAGTGTATGCGTTCGAAGCTCACAAGGCTAGAGGAATAATCTTAGATATAACACATTTCCCAACGATTCGCAATAGGAATGTGAGCAATTGAGCAGGGGCGTCCAATGCACTGAGAAAAGGTGGAAATGGTGAGGCGAAGGTTCAGACAGAGAGCACATTGCAGGGTCATATTCCTAGGACCTCATTTCTAGGTGCACACCACGGACAATGAGTTGGCATGGTTTAAGAGACAGCTCGAGGGGCTGGAGGATGTTGGCTTGAGTAATGATGGTGGCCATGGTGCTAGTTGAGATGATAGCAATAATGCTGGTAGAGATGTTGAGTTTGATGGTATTGAGGATGTTAGAAACACGGGTGGTGATGCTACAGATGATAGAGGTGGTGGTAAGGGTGATGGTGATGGTAGAATTATTAGCAATGAAAGTGATGGTAGAGACAATGATGAGGAAGAAGAAAAGCCGGAGGAGGATCTAAACTATTGTGGTTGAGTAGATACTTGGGTAGATAGGTTGGAAAATAGTGTATATGTATAAGGATATATGTGTATATAGATAGTTGTATGTAGTATTTAAGCTTTAGAAATGCTAATCTTGACAAGTTAGATAGTATTTAGTTAGAAAGTGAAAAAGAAAAACTTGTCATGAGGACAACGGTGGTTATGTGACAATCTTTTTTTGCCAACTTTGTAGATGGTCTTGTAATCATGTATTTTGTACTAAATGTAATGATCTCTTTTGAATTTATGAAACAATAGAACTTTTACAATATTGCTTATTTCAATCTTAGCATTATGTTTTGATGTGTTATGGTAATTTTGAACTTTTATGACAAGAGTGGATTATTGAAATGATACTAAGAAAACTTATTTGCCAATTTTAGATAATTATGGCAACAAAGGAAAGTACCTCGAACAATGAACCCTCTAGAAAACGCGATAGACTAAGACAAGTATTGTTTAAGGAATTTCGAGTACCTACGACCCTGAATAATATGGAAAACACTATACCACAAGAGGAATCAAGAGAGCAAACACCCCTACAAGAAATGAACTAGTTGTAGATCAACTTTTTATCTTATGGCAACAACTTTTGAATCAAGGCCAACAACCGATTAATCAAGGGTATGAAAATGAGGAGAATTCTGATGACAAGTTACTATCCTGATTTTTAAAATTTAATCCACTAAGGTTCAAGGGTGAACCTGATGATAGAATGGTAGAATTTTGGATAAGAGAGATAGAGAAAATCTTCTGAGTACTCAGTTATAAAGAAGAGCAAAAAGTAAGATATGCTACCTTCCTTTTAGAAGAGGCAGTGCATAATTGGTGGCGTGTGGTGGAACAAAGATAGGATCGAGATGAGGTTGTTGGACTTGGAAAGAATTCAAGGCTAAATTCATGAAAAAATACTTCTCTCAAGTAGTTAGGGATATGATAGAAAAGGAGTTTATGAATCTGATTTAGGGATCCCTATCGATGATAGAGTAAGAAGCATAACACAATAGGTTAATTCAGTACGCTCGGCACATCCTGGCAGATGAGAAAAGGAGGATGAAGAGGTTCATTGAGGGTTTGAAGCCTAAACTAAAGTGTGCGTTGGCCATATGCAATCCCTCAAATTATGATTTAGTCATGGATTTCAAGAACTCCGAAAGATTGATGAAAAGAGAAAGGGAAAGTGGTCGGGATACCAAAACAAGGGAAAAAAATAATACTATGGAAAGAAACCTAAGATGATGACTGGCAATTCATCAATTGCTGACAAGGACAAAACTCCAGTAGCGGTTGAGAAAAGAAGCTATAACTATTGTAGAGGCACAAATCATACTAAGGATAGATGTTGGAAGAAACAGGGATAGTGTATAATCTGTGGAAGTCCTTAGCACTTTGCCAAAGACTGTCTAAGGAATCGTAAGGACACGAGTGTTGGAACACAAAACCAACTACAACAGAACACAGCAAGATGCCCATAGATTAAAATAAAGGCATATGCTATGGCGGCTGAAGAATGGATAGACCCTACACAAGTGATACAAGATAACATCCTAATCCAAAACTTTCTATGTAAAACTTTGTTTGACCCCAATGCCACACACTCTTTTCTATCAATTGCATGTATAAAGCAAATATGGTTGGCCTCAGAACACATGAATACTCCTTATGAGGATGTTATGAAATTTGCATTAGGTACCCCAACTGCCCCATAAGCATAGAAAACCAAGAATTTGTTGCTCATCTCATTGAACTACCAATCCAGGGTTATGATCTCATCTTAGGAATGGATTGGTTGTACCAGCATTAGGCTGTGGTAGACTGTTTTGCTAAAACAGTTAAGTTGGGTATAGGAGTCAGGATTGGTACTAATAGAGACTCCAAGAAAAGCAAAACAACCACTATCTTAGCTGTAAAGGCCAAAAGAATCATAAGAAAATGAGGACAAAGATTTCTGGCCTATCTAATTAATAAGCTACATGATACAACCAACTTAGAGGATGTGAGGGCAGTCACGAAATTTCCAAAAGTGTTCCCTGAGAAACTGAATTCACTACCCCTAAATAGATAACTTGACTTTGTAATTAAAACGGTACTTAGGGTAGCACCATTCTCAAAAACCCCTTATAGGATGGCACCAACAGAGCTAAAAGAATTAAAATAGTAACTACAAGAATTGCTAGATAAGGACTTCATATGACCCAATTCGTCCCCTTGGGGAGCTTCTGTTTTATTTGTAAAGAAAAAGGATGGTTCACTAAGGATATGTATTGACTATAGAAAATTAAACAAAGTGATCATAAAAAATAAGTATTCTCTACACCCACATCGAGGAACTATTTGACCATCTTCAGGGATCCATGGTGTATTCAAAATTGCACTTACGTTAAGGATATTACCAATTGAAAATACGGGAAGCAAACATTCTGAAAATAATATTCAACTCATGATATGGACACTTTAAGTTTCTAATGATGTCATTTGGATTGATGAATGCTCCTGCAGCATTCATGGATTTAATATATAGAGTCTTCTATCCATATCTTGACTACTTTGTGGTAATTTTCATAGACAACATCTTGGTATATTTTAAGTCAGAAAAGGAGCATGAAGAATACCTGCGGATTATTCTTCAAACTCTTAAGCAGTATCAGTTGTATGCCAAATTCAATAAGTGCAAATTTTAGCTAACTAGGGTGACCTTCTTAGGACACATAATTTCCCAAAAATGGTCTTGAAGTCGATCCCAATAAAGTAGAGGCAATACTTAATTGGAAAAGATTGGAGACAGTTATCAAGGTGAGAAACTTCTCGGGATTAGCAGGATATTATGGGAAATTCATTCAAAACTTTTCCAAGCTAGTTGGTCCTCAATTGACCCTTTAAGATCAATGATTTGAATGGCTCTGATACTTGCACTGCTTGATGGATCAGAAGAATTTATAGTGTATATTGTTGCCTCTAAGGAAGGACTAGGTTGTGTGCTAATGCAAAAGAGTCGACTGATTGCGCATGCCTCCAGAAAGCTGAAAAATCATGAGCAAAACAATCACACTCATGACTTAAAATTGGCGGCAATAGTTTTTGCTTTGACTAAGTGGCCCCATTACCTATATGAAGCCAAAATAGAGGTTTATATAGATCAGCAGAGCCTAAATATATTTTCAGCCAAAAAAATTTGAACTTGAGACAGCTATGATGGATGGAATTTTTGAAGGACTATGATTTCAGCATCGCTTACCATCATGGTAAAGCAAATGTTGTCGCTGATGCTCTAAGTCTGAAAAGGAGGTTGGCAAACATGAGTATATATCTTGAATTGTACATGGAGATTTCAAAAGCTCAAAAGGAAGATGAATGGGTATAGGAATTTAAATCGTCACTAAGCATGCAAAAGGAATCTGATTTCAGGATAAATACAGATAGATTACTATACTTCAAAGATATGGTATATGTTTCTGCAAGAATGGGCAAAAGGGTGTTGAGGGCAACCCATCAAACCAAGTACTTAATATATCCTAGAGGGATGAAGATATACAGAGATTTGAAACAGAAAGTTTGGTGAGACAGCATGAAAAGGGACGTGAATGAATATATTCAAAAATATCTGACTTGTCATCTTGTGAAAGCAGAACAATAAAGACACTCTAGATTATTACAGCCATTCCTGATTTTGAGTTGAAAATGGGATCAAATCACTGTGGACTTCGTGGTTGGTTTGCTTGTAGTAAAAGGAGGCTGTGATAGTATTTGGGTTGTAGTTGACAAACTCACGAAGTCTAAATATTTCCCACTTGTCAAAGCCCAATATAATGTTGAGAAGCTCGCCGATATCTATATTAAGGAGACAATCCGATTACATGGCATTCCTCGAGACACAAAGTTCATGGCAAGATTGTCAAAAATCGTACAAGAGCATTTGGAGACAAAGTTGTCGTTCAGTACAGTACCTCATTCTCAAACTGATAGACAATCAGAAAGGATGATTCAGATACTGAAGAACATACTACGAGCTTGTGTTTTAAACTTTCCTGGAAACTGAGATAGACACCTACCTTTGGTAGAGTTTGCCTAGAACAAGAGTTATCAAGCTTCAATTTAGATGGCACCCTATGAAACTTTATATGGTAGAAAATGCAAATTGCCTCTACATTGGGATTTAGATGAGATTAAAGCACCTCAAGAAAATGAAGGGACAAACTACGGCTTGAAATGATACAGGAGGCAATTGATATCATCCAGATCATCAAGAACAAAATGAAAATAGCCCAGGATCATCAGAAAAGTTATGCGGATAAGTGACAGAAGGACTTGGAGTTTAAGATGGGAGATCAAGTGTTCCTAAAGGTTGCTCTGCAAAAATAAATTCGAAGGATGGAAAAGAGCGAAAAGTTAACCCCAGGTACGCAGGACCCTTTGAAATTATCGATCATATTAGTCCAGTGAGGTATAGATTGGATCTTCCACCAAATCTCACAAGAATTCACAACGTCTTCCATGTTATAGAGTAGATTGATGTGCCCATCCAATGTGACCTCATGTATATAGGGCAAGCTATTTGCATCCTACATTACTAAGTCCAAGAGCTTAGGAATCGTACAATACCCTAAGTTAACGTCCTTTGAAGAAATCAAGAGGTTAAAGAGGCTACTTGGGAGCGTGCGGACGAAATGCATGAGAGATACTCCCATCTATTTTATTAAAGATACGAATTTGAAGACTAGATTCTTTTAAGAAAAGAAGAGTGCAACAACCCAAAAATTTTTCTAATTAAATTTTCAAATCCTTACTTTCAAATAATGAACTTTTTCTCGACTATCTGAAATTTTTCTTACATCCAAAATATTTTATCACGTCTATAAAAAATTTTTTGCACACAAATTATCATATGCATTATTTTGCTCCAAAAGAAATTATTTTAGCCCAAACCTTGACCCAAAATTTGAGCCCAAATTTGCCAAAGCCCAACCCAAAACATTCAAAAAATATATATACATACATATATACAAAAGATAAAATCGGCCAAAGCCCCTTTAATTTAGGAGATATTTTATTTTTACAATGCCAAATATTTACATCCAAGTAAAAATTAAGCATGAGGTTAATTGCAAGACTCTACCAATGTCTTAACACCTCTCCTCACACTTTGTTTTTGTAAATTGCAAAATAACCCCAATTACTTCTATAAATAAGATGTTGAGGAGTGATTGCAAGAGCACCCTTGCAATTTGCTTATAAAAATTTGCTAACAACAACTCTATATATCTTCTTCTTTCATTTGCTATCTTGATATCTATATCTATATATATATATATCTATATAAATCATCATCTATATATATACATATTCTCTTCAAAAGATTGCATAATACATGTCTAGTTATTTTCAAGTTGCAAAGCTTAAGAAAAAGAGGAAGATTAGGGTAAGGTTGTGGTGAGATTTAGTTTAAGTTTTTATAATGTTAAGATTAAATGAAGAATAGGCGTAATATCTAATTATTCTTGGTATTATAGGTCATCCAACCCTTAGAATTGTGAAACACCATCTTGATAAACTTGAGAAATTCGAAACACTAAGGTAATGATTATGGCTATCATCTTGTTTATTAACCTTGAATTGAGCTTTGATCTTGATTTCCTTCACTTCACTTGTTTCTTGGAATCGGATTTGATCTTTATTGTTGTTCTTGTGTGGATATTGAAACCTTTGAAAAATCTACCCTTGGATTGATCCATGAACTTGAACATCTTGTGACTAAATCACTTCTTGGACACCGTTGTATTGATTATTGGAGGAGATAACATGGATATTAAAAGATTTAATTTATTTTTGAGCCAAATAACATGAAATCAAAAGTTTGGAAAATCCTTTGAACTTTTGGGACTCTCAAAATTTGAATAAAATAAGCATGGTTTTACCAAAACATTTTTTAGAAAGACTTTTACTGAATTTTTTTCAAAAAATGCAAGAGTTGGAGGTGTCCGCATCCAACTATGGGCGACCAGAGGAGTTTTTAAGTATTTTTTCCCTTTTATGTCTTTATATGTCTATATCTCACTTCAATAAGCTATCCTAAATCCGAAAAATCATTTGTGTCCAAGATCCGAATAGAATTGATTGTTTTGTCCGATTATTATTTGAAGCTATGTTTAATTAATTCAGACAATTATTATTGATTGGGCAACCTATTGATTGATTGTTTAGCCCTAAGGACCTCAAGAGGGACACTAGATAGTATCAGGTCGACAATTGGACCTTTGGTAAGTTTCCCGATTGTTGAATAGTTTCGCAAAAACCCGAAGGTAGGATTTCTAAGGACTAGTCCGTGACATGTTTTATGTCGATTGTGTTATTTGTGTGTTAACAGGATTACCCCCTCTGAGTGGCCACTTGAGGGTGGGACATATAAAAGGATAAGGAGTTATGTGAAGGGTTGAGAGTAATAAGGGTGATAGATCTATCAAATATTTGTTCTGCCTATTTTATTTGCTTGTATGTTTACAATTGAGCTCTCATTAATTATTGATTCAATTTTGATTGTTAAACTCCTATGATTCTATTGCATCTTATATCTTGTTGATAAATTCCATTAACTCACTACTTGATCTATTGCTGTGACTTGATCCTCAGCCTTACCGTTCCTAACCATAATTTTTACTAAGTCAGTGGACTTATATTTATATTCTACCATGTGTAGGTGACTAAACTTCAAAAATACTTTGGCATGAGAACTTGTATTTTGTATCTATGTTGGTTGTAATTGTAATGATGATGTATTGTATTAATTTTCAACTTGTAGCTCATAAGTGCTTCTAACTTGATTAGAAGGACTTGAACCATGATTTGTAATAGATGCTAGTAGTATTGGAAGTATGACTCTAAATTTGTAAGAACATTTAGTTATATCTTGTAATTTTAAGATTTTGTTCTAACTCCGCCTGCCCACAAGTACTGTATTCCGCCTAAGGGTGGATGTTCTAGGTCCGGGGCATACAATATATGCCACAGAAGATCTAAGGAAGGGTATTGGAAGGAGCTGAAAACACGAACTATATAGCACATCTTGGTGGAACAAAGATGTACAAAGATTTTAAACAGAAATTCTGGCGGAAATGGCATGGAGCAAGATGTAGCCAAGCTTATCCAAAGATGCCTCACCTATCAGCATGCTAAACACTAAAGGCCTATAGGGAAACTATAACTACTTCCAATTCCAAACTGAAGTGGATCATGTTACAATAGATTTTGTAGTTGGATTATCCAAAGAGGCAAGTACAATAGTATTTGGGTCGTGGTAAGTAAAGTTTTATACCAGTAAGAATATAGTATATTGTAGAAAAGTTTGCCAAAATCTATGTTAAGGAAATTATCAGACACGGGATTCCAGAAAGCAAAATTTGGGGTGAAGAAAGGCTTGTTTTTGTTATGAATTTGGTAAAATCCTGAACTTTGAGCTAAGATTTCTATAGCAGTCTTTAAATTATATAACTAAATATTAATTGGGTAAACTAAGCCAAATTCACATAACTTAGGTGACTAAGATTTAGGACATCCGATACTGATAAACCTTGAGGACTTAAGGTAAGAATTTATAAACACTCTTCTCCTTACCAATTCTTGTGATTTTTCCATTGATAACAAATTCTAGACCAATAATATGAAAGTGAAGTATAGGCACAAAATTAAAACAAAAACATAGTGGAATAAACATTCATCAATATGAATCAAGGCCTAAATCTTTCAAGAATCCTCACATGAGCATAGACTTTAGATTTAAGAAGAGAAAACCAACCTTTGATCCAAGGAAAGAAAGGCTTGGCCAAACTTTTCTTGAAGAAACAAAAACTTGATCTCTCACTTTGATCAGCCTTTGATCTACTGTAAGCTTGATTGATCCAATCAAAAACTTGAACAAATCTTCAATTATACCTTCAAACCTTATAGACCGAAAGTTTCAAGCCTTCGACTGATTATTTTTCTTCAATTTCTCTTCAATGCCGTGAGTTGCGCTTCTTAGGATGCCCAACTCTTGATCTTCCAAATGAATGTGGATTTACACCTGTAATGTTGATCCACTCTTCCTCTTTAGATTGTCACTTTAGATCTTTGGTTAGAGGGAAGATCTAAGTATGAATCTATGGAGAGAATGAGGAAGATTGAGAGAGATTCTAGAGGGAATGTGGAGCTGAAAATATTGCAGCTATATGTATATGTGTGTGGCGTTTTTTTAGGGAGGTTTAAAATGTGTAATCTATGCCAACTTGCATGCTTAGTTGGCAAGATATTTTAGATAGGAGAATCTAAATTCTTCTCTTCAAATATCATTGGTCTATATGGCATCCAAGTTGCACACACACACACATACACACACACACATTTATATATCCATGTAGCATTTTAGTGAACAATTAATTAAAGTGTCACATGGTGTCTCACTTTAATTTAAACCCTAATTAAAATTTCCTCCTAATTTAAATCTCCTTCTTAGATTAATTAATTCAACTATTGAAATTAATTGAATTAAATTAATAATTAATTTAATTAGAATAATATGACTCTTCAAATTAATCTATCCAAGAAGGCTCACTTTGACTTTAGTCAAATATTTTGACTTTTAGTTAAAAT
>JACFYI010001461.1:211627-236888 GCA_014898755.1 Handroanthus guayacan | reverse complement strand
TAGGTGTCAACTACACCAATTATCCATAAAACAGGGCAATAATTCAACTCCTTGAATCATGCAACATTAGTGCAAGTCTATCCAAATCTAAGATGTCCTCATCTCAAAGATTCTATGACTTGGAGAATTTAAGATCAAGGTATCTAAAGATTAATTTTATGATCACCATCATATGTATGGCCTAACCTCATAGCCTTATTGATCTAGAGGACTTCTTTCATATTTATCGTTGATGAGACAATATAAGATAATATAAAGAAGATGGTCATTTTATTTATACTGGAAAAATAAGATTGCTTGTACAAGAGTAGTTTTACAAGCCAAATCTAATTAACTGCGAGGCACTACTCTAACAATCTCCCACTTGCCCTATAGCCAATTACTTATAGTCGTTAGGCCTATCTTCTCAAAATATCTCTCAAAGACCTTCTGTGTAAGCGACTTAGTTAGTGGATCTGCTATATTCTCTTCTGAAGTAACTCGTTTCACTCTAGCATCGCCTCTATAAATGATCTTACAGGTCAAATGATAATGCCTCATGATGTGGTTGGATCATTGATGAGATCTCAGTACCTTCGCTTGAGCAATGGCTCTATTGTTTTCACAAAAGATAACAACCGGCTCGGCAATGCTAGGAAGTACATCCAACTCTTAGATGAAGTTTTTCATCCAAACACCTTCTTTTGCAGCATCTGATGCGGCTATCTGTTCTGCCTCAGTGGTTGAGTCAGCCATGGTTTCCTGCTTGAAACTTTTCCAACTAACCACGTTGCCATTAAGGTAAAAATATAAATCCATAAACGAATTTACTGTCATCTATGTCAGATTGAAAACTAGAACCCGTAAACCCTTCAAATTTCAACTCTCCACTACCATAAACCAGAAACAAATCTTTAGTTCTTCTTAAGTACTTAAGGATTATTTTTACGGCACTCCAGTGACCCTCACTAGGATTGGATTGAAAGCAACTCGTAATGCTTAAAGCATATGCCACATCCAGTCTCGTACATAACATCGCATACATTATACTTCTCATAGAGGATAAAGGTATGTTAGATATCTTATGTCTCTCTCTTCCATTTCTCTTTTTCCATCTTTGGGGTCATAAACTTAGAGAGATGTAACCCAACTCTAATAGGCAGAAATCCTCTCTTAGATTCCTCCATACTAAACCTCTTTAGTATTTTGTCTATATACGGTGTTTAGGAGAGGCCCAGCATCCTTTTTTATCTATCTCTATAGATTCGTATTCCCAATACGAAATATGCTTCTCCCAAATCTTTCATGGAGAATTACATAGATAACCATACTTTAGTGCACTCTAACATTTCTTTATCATTCCCAATGAAAAGAATGTCATCGACATAAATCACTAGAAATTGAATGGAACTCCCACTAACCTTCGTGTATACACACGATTCATATACATTTTTTATGAAGCCAAACTCTTTGATCGTCTCACCAAAACATATGTTCCAACTTTGGGATGCTTGTTTAAGTCCATAGATGGGCCTCTGGAGTTTGCAAACCATTTGCTCACTCCCACTGAATATAAAGCCTTCTAGTTGCTCCATATAAATCTCTTTATCAATGTTGCCATTGAGAAAGGTGGTTTTTATATCCATTTTTCGTATCTTATAGTCATAATATGCACCTATGGCAAGCATAATCTTAATGGATTTAGGCATAGCTACGGGCAAAAAGGTTTCTTCAAAGTCCACTCCTAGCCTTTGAGTGTATCCTTTTGCCACTAATCTAGCCTTATAGGTCGTCACCTCTCTATTTGCTCCAAGCTTTCGCTTATAGATCCACTTGCAACCAACAGATACTACACCCTCTGATTGATCGACTAAGGTCCATACCTTATTAGAGTGCATAAAGTCCATTTCGAATTTCATAGCTTCAAGCCAATGTCCCGAATCTATGTCTAACCTAGCTTCCACGTAGGTTTTTGGATCGAGATCCATTTGACCCATCTCATGAAGAAATCCATACCTTTGGGTTGCTTCTTGACACATTCAGACCTTTTAGGAAGTTGTGTAACAATAGGCGTATTATGTTTATTTGCTTTTACTATTTGTGGGATCGTTTGATCATTTCGCACTTCATCAAGTTCGATAGCAATGCTTTTTCTATCTAATAGAATTTTTTTTTCCAAAAAGATAGCGTTTCTTGAAACAAACACATTTTGTTCCAAGTGATCTTAAAAGTAATAACCCATAAACTCTCTATGGTATCCCACAAACTTGCACAAGGTGGATCGACTATCAAACTTATCTCTATCTAAACGCTTCACATAAGCGAAAGAACCCCAAATTCTAAGATAAGAATATAAGGGTACTTTGTCATACCATATCTCATATGGAGTTTCAGGCACCAACATCAAAGAAACTATATTTAGTAGCTTCACCGTCATTTCCATAGCGTAACCCGAAAAGGAAATAGGAATATCGGTAAAGCTCATCACGGAACGTACCATGTCCAACAAAGTATGATTTCTCTATTCGGCTACCCCATTAAGTTGAGGTGTGCCGGAAGGAGTCCATTGTGAGAACATCCCATTCTCTTTTAGATAATCTAGGAATTCGGTGCTTAAGTACTCGCCTCCTCGATTGGATCAAAGAGTCTTGATACTAAGCCCAAGTTGCTTTTCCACCTTACTCCTATACTCCTTGAACTTCTCAAAGGTTTTGGACTTATGCTTCATATGATAAAAGTGATCGAACCGTGAAAAGTCATCAATAAGGTAATGAAGGAGGAAAAGCCTCCTCTTGCACTAACTTTTAGTGGTCCAAACGTCTGTATGGATCAAATCCAAAAGACAAGTGGATCTCTCCAAATGTCCAACAAACAGAGCCTTGGTCCACCTTTCCCTTTAAACAAGATTCACAAGTCGGTAAATCCTCTAAGTCACTTACTTTAAGTAAACTAGAGGCAACCATTTTGCTTATCCTATTCTTGAAAATATGTCCAAGTCTAGCATGCCAAAGAAAGGTATCATTTCGATTATCTAACTTTCATTTGTTATTTTGAACTTGTATTATCGTTGGATGTTCTTCTAAAAAGTACAACCCGTTATTTAAAGAACCTTGTGCACACAAAGAATCATTCTTATATGCACTTAGTTTCTCATTTTTTATAGAAAATTCATAACCTTCATTATCTAAAACGAAAACAGAAATAATGTTCTTTATTAAACTTGGTACGTAGTACACCGGGTCAAGTATAATCTTATTTGAACAGAAAACTAAAGTGATAAAGCCTAAGATATGTGCTGCAACTTTTGTCCCATTTCCTAAGTGGAGGATCGTATCCCCATCCTCGAGCTTTCTTCTTCTATCCATCCCCTACAACATATTGCAAAGACGTTATCAACATCCGGCGTCAAATACCCAAGAAGAAGAATCCAATGATAAGTGGATTTCAACAATAAATATACTATTTTTCAAATTTGCAAGATAAGCCTTGCAATTCCTTTCTCAATGGCCCAGTTCACCATAGCAGAAGCATTTAGCATAGGGATCAACCCCTTTTTTTTCTTGATCCGACACTTTTAGGTCATTGGTTGCTTTCCTGTAGAAGAAGAACCTTTTTTCTTCTTCTTACCTTTCTCAGCACCCTTTCGGACCTTAGAAATAGAAGTAAGCATGACCAAATATTCACCAACTCGTTAATCATCACTTCATTCTTGCCCATATTGAAGTTTATAACGAATTGGACATATAATTTAGGGAGAGATTGAATTATCAAATCCACATAAAAGTTATTGTCCATGACAATGCCCAAGTTGCTAAGCTTCTCGATAAACCAAATCATCCTAATACCGTGTTCATGAATACTCATCCTCTCTATCATTCTCATTTTAAACAACTCCTTTGAGGTCACGAAGCGTTCATATCGGGTTCGCACACCATACAACTCTTGTAAGTGTGCATAAATCTCGGCAGCATGCTTCATGTTCTCATGTTGTTCCTAGAGTTCGTTGGACGTAGATGCCAACATAAGACGCCGGCCTTGAAGATCATCTTGAACTCATTTCACAATCATGTTGCATGTGTCTTTGTCATCATCGGGGGAGTACCTCAAGAACATAAGTGTACTTTTTGGAGTCAAGAACAATTTTGAGATTTCTTAGCCAATCATGGTAGTTGGGACCAATCAATTTATTAATTTCCAAAATGATAGCGAGTGGGTTCTTAGCCATCTTCGTAGAGTTTTCAGAAAAATCTACAAAAGCGTTGAAGAGAACATTAGCATCTATTTTATCCAATATTTTAAAATATACTTATAGACTTCAAGCATATTTATCCTCCCACTATTTTATCAAATTTTCCACCCTTATTGAAAATTCGGAAAATCATATTTTCTAATGAGAATTAAGATCTCAAAATATTAATAGTAGACCCACGACTCATGAGACATCTATATTAATTATAAGGTAGGTAATAATTACCAATTGTATCTCTATACAATTCTTAATTATATTTTGTCTTATTTTTCACATAGACCCATAACTCGTGAGATATCTATGTTACTAAGTGTTAAGTTCATAACCCACCAATTGTACCTTATAGTTATCAAGTGTGTAATATTCCACGATTCTTGAGACAACCTCACACCTTAAATACTAAAAGTGTCTCATGATTTAAGAAATAAACATAGCTTTCCACAATTAAAGTGTTCTACGACTCATGAGACAACACTCTAATTGTGATAGTGTCCCATGTTTTAATCTATTAGTAGGAGGCATGGATAATTAAACTCTTTTAATTTAATCCATTTGAAATTTAATTTTTGAAAAATACTTAGACAATCTGAATGAGGGATTTTTATGCTTGAAAGATCTCATCATAATTAACCACTTATTTAGATTATTTAGCCTACACATGCATTACCATACATTCATAGGATAAAAAAAGCATAAATAAGTAAAATTTAGCATGCTCCCAGGGTGGATGATTATGAGCCTTTAACTAAATAATGCATTTAAAACCATTAGTGCATTACTTAATGATTTAGGTGAATAATTAAATGAATAGATCATATCTATTACATATGCATCACCATGCATATATGGTCTTCATATCTTGAACTCCTTCATCTTCTTCTTCTTCTTCTTCATTACAAAACATACCATGGATATATGGCCTTCAATCAAAAGAAAAAGAAGACCTCACCATCCTAAATATACTCTCATTACAAAATGGAAATGAGGCATGCAAGCTCTATTTAATTACAAACCCAATCAATAAATCAATTCATTAAAACCATTTTAATGAGGCTCATAATCATCCCATACATTCATTCAACGTCAATCATTCATCACATAAATGCTTGAAATTAAATAAACAACAATTAATTAAACATTTACCTCATAAACATATAATTAAAGGCCAAAAGTGCATCGCGTGCCACTGTTTTGCCACCAAAAGTTGTTCAATGTAAATCATCAATTAAATGTGGAATTAAACTTAGTTTTAAATCACCTAAAGGTTTCTAAAACCCAACAAAACCTTGGAGATGATTTAAAATACTATAGGAGGTCAAATTACATCAAAAATTGGATCAAAACATCATTAGAATTTTAAGAGGAAGATTCAAAAATAGCCTCGAGTCTGACCGGTAGCTTCCATTCAAAAAATTCTAATAAATTCTCCTTGACTCCAAAAATGACCAAATTTGAATCAAATATTCTTAACTCATTGTAGATGACTTAGATAATCAAGGAGTACAAAAACAACAACAATTAGAGCAAAAAAAAATTTAATTACCATGAGGTCAGTGCACAGAGTTTATCCTCTCGAGTCTATTCAGCAGTGCACATTCAAAGATTTTTAGAAAATTTTTTGTTGACTTCAAAAATTACCAAATTTATATCATAGGTTCCCAACATATGGTAGATTATTCAAAAAATCAAGGAACTCCAAAACAAAGCTATATGGTGCATGAAAAATGACCAAACCCGAGAGGCCATTGTACTCGGTTTTCCAGAAAGCTCAACATGTTCTCAACATATTTTCATCCTCTTAACTCATGTAATTTTTTATCCAACCCATATTAGATCCAATCTAATACACATGTTTTGATCTCCTAAAAGTTTTAAAACAATTTTAAAATAATTGATTGCAGCCATCAACATTAATTCCATATCTAACATCAAGATCAACATCAACAATTCCATCATTCAATCAAATTGAATTCAAACATGCTAAATCAACATATAGCATCAATTATCACGTAATCCACATAGATCCAAGCCACATTCATAATCCAGTGACCTCCAATTCATTATATTGATCACTAAATTCACATCAATTCATCACATAAATCAATATTTTAACAAATCTAAAAACTAACTCATATGATTTGGCCCTGATACCACTTGAAAGTGAAGGATATGCACAAATTAAAACAAAAGCGCAGCAGAATAAACATTCATCAACATGAATCAAGGCCTAAATCCTTCAAGGATCCTCATATGAGTATAGAATTTAGGTTTAAGAAGAGAAAAACAACCTTGATCCAAGGAAACAAAGGCTTGGCTGAACACTTCTTGAAGAACCGAAAATTTGATCTCTCACTTTGATTAACCTTTGATCCACTCCAAGCTTAATTGATCCAATCAAAAACTTGATCAAATTTTCAATTATGCCTTCAAGCCTCATAAACCGAAAGTTGCAAGCCTTGGACTGATTATTTGTCTTCAATTTCTCTTCAATACTGTGAGTTGCACTTCTCAAGATGACCAACTCTTAATCTTTCAAATGAATGTGAATTCACACCTCTAATGTTGATCCACTCTTTCTTTTTAGATTGTTACTTTAGATCTTTGGTTAGAGGAAAGATTTAAGTATGAATCTATAGAGAATGAGGAAGATTGAGAGAGATTTTGGAGGGAATGTGGAGCTAAAAATATTGCAGTTGTGTGTACATGTGTGTGGTGATTTTTTAAGGAGGTTTAAAAAGTGTAATCCATGCCAATTTGAATACTTAGTTGGCAAGATATTTTGGAAGGAAAAATCTAAATTATTCTCTTCAAATATTATTGGTCCATGTGGCATTTTAATTAATAATTAATTAAAGTGCCACATGGTGTCTCACTTTAATTTAAACCTCAATTAAAATTCTCGTCTAATTTAAATCTCCTTCTTGAATCAATTAACTCAACTATTGAAATTAATTGAATTAAATTAATAATTAATTTAATTAAAATAATTTGACTCTTCATTAATCTATCCAAGAAGACCCACTTTGAATTTAGTCAAATATTTTGACTTTTAATCAAAATTTCCCTCCTCTCATCCAAATCCAATTTAGGCAATTATCTCCAATCTAATTAGAGAATTCCCATTAAATTCATACCGTGACTTAATCGAGGAAGGCATGTGACCCATTAAGTTTATCAATTAATTAGACATGGGCTCATAACTTTTACGATTTACGATTAATTAAACACTTTAATTAATCACTCATAGAATTAATCTCTATTAATTGTAGAATACCCAATCTCTATAATCGATGTCTAACTACAAGCCTATGGAACCCAATTTATTAGTGAATTAATTGTAGTGTGAACTTCACCTACTTACCCGTACCGTGCAAATACGGTACCTCTATTTTTTATCTCCCGATCGTGACCTAAGGTTAAGATATTTTTGGCATCTCTAATAATCCAATAACTATGCATCTATTCTTAATGATCGATTCATTTGTGTTCTCGATTTTGAAAGCTCCTTTCCAAATCGACACACCACCTTACGCAAGGATTTTCTTGAATCGAATTATCATAGAAAACATACGAGATATTGTCGCTCATCAAGACGAGAAAACGAATTCTTTATTGGAACTCACAAACCTCTATGCGTAGATGACTTGCACCCAACATGCATCTCATTCAACTCACTCGAAAGTAGTCGAGACACACATCAAAGACTAAGGACCTGCTATAAGGTTACCATGGTCCCTCATGTCTAAGGACTAATTATATGCACTATCGTAAAATAGAAAATGAACCAACACGAATGCCACTACAGCTATGTCATGGATCACTCTATGTTGGGTCTCTCCGTGAACTTGTTCTTCTAAAAAGCACCCACTAACACACACAGGTGTCAACTACACTAATTACCTATAAAACAGGGCAATAATTCAACTCCTTAAATTAT
Source organism: Handroanthus guayacan (assembly GCA_014898755.1). Lineage (NCBI taxonomy): Eukaryota > Viridiplantae > Streptophyta > Magnoliopsida > Lamiales > Bignoniaceae > Handroanthus > Handroanthus guayacan. Next base: position 228,723 of record JACFYI010001461.1, on the reverse strand, counting down.
GCATCACCAGTGCAAGTCTATTCGAATTTAAGATGTCCTCATGTCAAAGATTCTATGACTTAGAAAATTTAAGATCAAGATATCTACAGACTAATTTTATGATCAGCATCATATGCATGACCGAGCCTTATAGCCTTATTGATCTAGAGGATTTATTCCATATTTATTGTTGATGAGACAATAAAATATAATATGAAGAAGATAGCCATTTTATTTACACTGAAAAAATAAGATTGCTTGCACAAGAGTACTTTTACAAGCCACATCTAATTAGCTGTGGGACACTACTCTAACATAATAATCTGCTTCTTTTATTTTAAAAAATAGAATAATTTTTTGGTGTGACCACATTCAAATTAGGTACTCCAGCACCTATCCAGAAGCTCAATTTACTTTTTTTTTTTTAACTTTATCTTAGCGCTTAAGTGCCCAAACTGGGTACCCTAATACCCAGTCCAGTAAGCAAATTTTTTTCCTTATCATTTTCAAGCTCTTAAGCACCCATATCCGGCGTGGTAGCACCAGCTCAGTGTTTATTTTTCTTATTTTATGTTCTTTACATGTTCATATCTCTCATCTATTAAGTTTCCAATTCATATGTAATATTTCCGAGCAAAACCTAGCAAATCTTATGCTTCCATTGAAAGTTTCTAGTATTTCTGAACTTGTTCATTCAAATTGTTGGATCCCAAAATTTGTGATTACAATTATTGATGAACTTAAAGCTTGTGAATTTGGTTATTATTAGGCCTTGGGACCACAAAAAGATGATCGGGTGGCGTCGGGCGGCGTCGGGCCGACGATGACTAGTCTCTCGTATGGATCCCATTTGTGGACTCGCTTGTTTGGGTATAGACATTCTTTGAGCTGGTTCATTGACACGATGTCACTCATGTCTATTTTGTTGAATTTGTTTACCTCTGAATGGCCACTTGAGGGTGAAATGGAGGAATAAGAAAATTATGTTATGATCGTATTTTGTGGGGAGATAAGGTGGGAGACTCATCAAATTACTAGTCCTGCATATGATAAATTGAACTAGTCTAAAACAAATAATTTGTTCATCTTTTCTAATATGTTCTAACTAGACTGAAATTATTTCCAGCCCTCTTTTATCGTCCTTAACATAAATCGTATTCTATATTTTAGTTTCACCTCATTCTATTCTGTCTCACTATAATTCTCATTAAGTCAGTCAGACTTATGGTTTTTCTTTATATGTGCAAGTTGAGTTATGAAGGTTCTAATGTTAGAATAAGAGTCGACGTACTCGTCTGTGGTTTCGCTATTTTGAAATTTTTATGTTGTCTGCTAAGTGTAGAATTTGAATTTATGTATTAATCTCCGATTGTGATGAGGACTATTTATGTATGATGGTTATTTAAGTTTAACTTTGGAAATGTATATGCATATATTTGGGAAACTTTATTTGGTAATTTGGATTTTATTAGGATTTAGTCTCCTTTTCTTTCCCCTTTTTCCCGGCCTTGATCCAGAGGTAGATGCTCTGGGATGGGGTGCTACAAAGATGTTCTCAACTTTGGCATTGAAAACTATTTTCTTCCATAATCATGTTATACTCAGTCCAAGTCTTGTTGTCCCGTACGGTATGTGTGAAAGGTCATTTTGGGAACAAGATCCTAATGCTTTACCTAAGCTTTTCAACATAGGATTTGGGGAAACAATTATGTGGATAAGTTTTTAGCAGGATTAAATCACAAACTTGTTGCATAGATTTTTCTAGGAGCAATCATAAACCTAGATTTTGGCCCAATCCTAACCTAATCCTTTACAATATAGAATGACCAAACATTAACTTTTGTAGGATCAATCAAAAATTGGGTTCTTTAAGATACTGAAAAAACCTAACCTTTAACTTTTTCGGACTTTGCTAAAACCCATCCTTTTACATGGCTATGGTCGAACTAGAAACAAGTACTTCACCAGGAGTCAAATTCCTTAAATAGTCTATAAATAATTTATAGGATTAGGTTTAATCTCAAGTTTAATATCTCAAGTTCAATCGTAAAATTGTGTTTCCAAAGGAAACAGATTCTTCAGCACATATACTTTATGGATCAGTCTTAATCGTACTATTTTCAAGAACATAGAATTTATTGATGAAGCTCACACAAAGCTTATACAACAATTTAAGCATAGCTCTCAGTTTGTTCTAGAGTAGTTATAGGATTTAAGCTCATAGATAAGAGAGATGTCTAGTTTTCACTAGAGAGACATTCACACCAAGGAAAGTACAAGCTTGAATATTTTCTAATTACTTCTCTCTTGTATTGAAGAGCTTTGTGGAGTATTTACAGACAAGCTAGCTACTTATGACTGTTACTTACAAGTAATGACTCATTCTAGCTTTCCTTTGTTAGCTTGATAGACTTTGCTCGATAAGGCTTAAATTCTGGCATTTTCCTATTTTTGTCTAAGCTAGCTATCATTAGGGAGATTTGAAAAGTCTCTTCAAATTCGGATTTTGGCTGTTCGAGTTGCTAAGTCATTTTAGTGAGAGCTCATAGTCCTTTCTTGGTTTATTCGAGTAATAATTTAATGACCATTTCCCATCAGTTAGGAACCAATCTTTCTTTGATTTCTTTCTTTTGAAAATAGATCAATTTGCACATAGTATATGATCCTTTGTTATCTATGAAAGATCATTCAAGTAAACTATTAGTTCATGCGATTGGCTTGTTATCATCAAAACCACAATTGGACCAAAAGGTTAAAAGTGGCCTATTCTAGTTAATAACAAATCTTCAATCACCTTTTTAAAAATTTATCTTGTATTAATTGAATTAAAAAGTTTTGAATCTTTTAGAAAAAAATAATTCTTTTTTACTTTTTTTAAATTTATTTTAATATTTTTATGTTCCAATCCCGTCTTCTACATAAAAATAGTACTTAAATACTTAATATCTCATTTTTTATGGATTCTGACATTTGGTTCTTATCAGGTTATTTTTAAACTCCAACCCGGGAACTTGCGGTAAAATCTCATGAACTTATCAAGTTCTTAATGTTGTTGTCCAAGAAAGCCAACATTGGTAATTGAGTTCACGTATTGATATTACTTTAGAATTTTCTTTATTTTCTAACTTTTTAGTTCATCTTTTGCGGGTTTTGAGTGGAACTTAAATAACAAGACGTGTGGCTAAAGATGCTAAACAAAGATTTTTTGGAAAGGCAACTTTATTCTTTTCTTGTACATTTTGTTATATAATCTTTGATATTTTCTAATGAATGCTTGATGATTGCAACTCATTCAAGTTAGAATTCATTTAAAGCATAAAAATTGAGCTAGAACAAGTGAAAACATCATCACTACTGGCGTGTGTGATCACAGCCCCAAAGCCACAATCGCAGCGCCATTAAAGGCAAGAAATGTATTGCCAAATTGGACATAGATCTATGGCACCCTATTATGTGGCCATCACACCCAAGAGATAGAACAAGCCCCAAACCCCTATGTCGAAATATTTTTTGGTGGAATTTTGGACTCTTTGACTTCATTTGTGCCTAAGTTGGAGTCCTTTTGGCTTAGGTAAGGAATCAAGGTTTTATTTTTTTACTATCTTCCATTTTCTTTCCTATCTCCCATTCTTCCAATATTTTTTTCAATCTCAACTCCTTTTTTGAACAATCTTATGTTTGAATGCTACTTTGTTCAGTACTTTTTTATGAATTGCCTCCAGAACTCTATTTTAATCGGGTGCCAAGAAACTCTTTTGATTTATATTTTTCAAGTTTTGAGTCTTAAGTATGTCAATTAAAGTGTTTCTAAGAAAATATCTAGCCTTACTTTTGACGAGAAGATATAAATTATTTTCAATTATTTGATATTTGTTGAAATTTGGAAATATTACGAGTACTTCTTTTCTTGATTTTTGTTATTTGACTCCTAATCAATTAGGACACCTATACCTTTATTGTAAAATTTTGTTTAAGTGTTTGAGTAAGGAAGTGGCTTTGGGGTAAAATTCTCGCAAAAATCTTTTCTTAATAATACTCAGAATACAACTTAAGAATCATGATAATTCTTAATGTAAAAAGGGGATTGAGACAATTATTGGAACATTTAGCCCTCAAGCTTACTAATTTTTTATATGATCTTTAGTGCCCCTTTCTTTACTTTAATACTAACCATTCGTTTCATAGATTAAAAAAGCCTTATTCAAAAAAATATTATATCATTAACCCTTTTCATGGCATTATTTTTTATTTACTAACAAAAAAAAAAGAAAAAAAGGAAAGAGGGCAAGGGAATAAGACTGCAAATGTAAATTCATCAAAAAGGGGAGGGGAGCCTTCAAATGAAGGATGGTGAAAAGAAAAGAAAATGCTCCATGAAAAAGAAACATAAGAAAAAAGTGGAAAATAGAGCTAAAGTTAAGAACAAAAATTTCCATTAGTGAAGCTTTATCTAAAGAAAAGCTCAGGTTATGTAAAAGTAATGAATGCATTCGAGCCAGTACATCTCAAATATTTATATCAAGAGGGAACCAAAAGCTTACAATAGAAGCTAAGTAAATTCTAATGATTATCACATTAAATTCATCTTAATTAGCTAAGAGTAGGCCTGGAATTTAAGTTTGGCGGAGCTTTAGCTTTTAACATCCTAAGGATTAATAACAAAACTTGAACCATTTAATCAACAAAAGAAAGACTCGAGCACATGGTATGCATGGTCTTTATGGAATTACAAGGCAAGATGAATACGTTGATTTTGGGATCATAATGATGTCTTAACATCATGTATTGGAGATAGTATTTCCTTGGATAATTTTTAGGTCTCGTGTTGTAGTTTCTCTGTAATTTTCTTTGAGGACTCGCAAGATGGTAAGTCTAGGGATGTAACAATAAAGATAGTATTTTTACCCCTTGTCAAGTATTGATTTAATGCTAATATTCAATGTTTACAATCAAAATCTGCACTTGGTGTCATGTTGATATCTTTTTGTGTTTTGCGATTTTATATGTTTTTTTAATGTTTTCAAGTTGAATGAAAAACCTACATCAATTCAAAAGCCTATTCAAGTGCTAAGACACAAAAAGGAGGCTCAAAATGGATTTGATCGCAAAATGATAAAAACGCAAAATTACGTGGCAAGGTTGGAGGTACAAAGATGTGCAGCCATAGCCACTTTTGGCAGAAGGGCTTTTGCCTTTATCTGGGGTGCACTCTACTAGGATGTAATGCTCCCAAGGTTTCTAGAATTTCTTAGTCTATGTCCAATCCGAAGTCCTAGTTCTGGTACAACTTAGAGATGGTTTGAAGCTCGAATTTAGTGCTATAAATATGACTTACTATTAGCATTTGTTCATCATCAACTCAGGTTGTAATCTACACATGTAAAGTCATGGTTAATTTAGTGACTCTTTCTACTTTCTCTCTTTCCCTAAACTTTTCTATCTTTGTAGCTAGTTTAGGGGCTCTTTCTTCTTCTTTCTTCTTCTTTCTTTTTTTTTTTTACTTCTCACATGGTGTTAGTAAGCTAGGCTAGAATTCAGTTTTAGTAGCCTACCCTTTTCCTTTGTTCTCATCCCTTATGTAACACCCCAAACCTTAATGCCTTGCCTCTAGGTCGAGATGCTATTAGGGAGGGGGAAACTAAACTACAACCAAAACAATACATACATAATAGAAAACCAACTTACTTACATTTCGCCATCATGTACTTATTATTACAAACATGATACCAAAAGTTGCAACTTACAAATTGGATAAAACTATTATAATGCAAAATAATTCTAAACCCAAATCACATGAAGATTAGAACTAAAGAGATTCTCTTAGGCATCCTCACTACAACTTCCAACTAACATATCTCATCCTACATGGAAATAAGATTTTTTAATAACATATGTGCGAATGACTTAGTAAGAGATTATGGCCAGGAATGATAGTTAGGGCAAAGGTCAAAAAGAGTAAGAAGTAAACCAAGAAGTGCTAATGATAAGAGGTCTAATAATCAACAAAATAACAAATTCAATATCATTACGGCTGAATAAATTATTTGGTGGGTCTATCGCCTTATCACTCCCAAATATATATAAATTTATTGATAAAGGAGTGCCTCGCAGGCAATTACTTTTGGCTTGTAAAACTGCTATTTGATTAATACAATCTTATTTTGTTGAATAGGTAAGATGGTCTTCTTTTATCCTATGTTTATAAAATTGTGTTGTCTCAACAATTCATATGGATGAAGCCCTTTAGATCAAACACGATTGTGGGACTTGGTCATGCATCGGATGGTGATTATGAAATAATTTTTTACGATCTTGATCTTGAAATATTCCAAGTCATAGAATCTTTAATATAAAGGTATCCTAAGTTTGGATAGACTTACACTAACAATACATATATCCAAAAATTTGGATAATTGCTCCGTTTCATGGGCAAATGATGTACTTGACATAGGTGCACGTTACACTGGATGATTAGCGAAGAGAAACTCATAAGGTAACCATCGTGGCATTCGGTAATGAGAAGTTCTCTTACTTACCCTGATGCATATAACTAGTCCTTTGACTTGAGGAATCATAGTTACCTTGTGGTGAATCCTTGTTCTTTGATATGTATCTCGATCCTTTAGCGGATTGTATAAGGTGCTCGTTGTTGGCAAGTTACTTGTGCATGGAGATTTATAAGTTCCAATAGAGGATCCGATTCCTCATCTGATAAACAAGTGCATCTCATATGTTTTCTAGGATGCTCAGTTCACTAAAATCCTTGCGCAAAGTGGTGTGACTATCTAGAAAGAAGTTTTCAAATGAGGGGTCACAATAAACCGTTCATCAAGAATAGAAGTATAGTATTAGAGTTATTAGGGTACCAAAAATACCTTAACCCTAGGCCTTGATCTGGAGATAGGAATCGGAAAGACCGTATTTGCATAGAACGCATAAGTGGAAAGGTTCACACCAAGATTAATTTCACCCATTGATTAGGCTCCATGGGCTTGTGGGTAAATATCGACTATAGAGATTGGGTACTCTAAGAATTAATAGAGATTAATTCTAATGAGTGGTTAATTAAAAGAGTTTAATTAATCAGAATAAATATTTGAATATTTATTTACTAATTAAATCACAAATTATTGCAGGCCTATGTCTAATTAATTGATTAACCTAATGTATCACATACAAAAGCCTTGATGGGAACATATACATTTATTGAGAGTCATTTAAACAATTTGGATGATTAGCCTAATAGGAATTAAGTAGAAGAGAGAATTTTGACTAAAGTCAAAGGGTTTGACAAAAGTCAAAATTGGGCAATTGACTAGATTAATTTGAAAAGTCAAATTAGTCTATTAATTTAATCATTAAATCATCCAATTAATTTAAGGTGTCAAATTATAATTGGGTCAAGTTACCAATTTAATTTTGGAGGAAAATTCAAAAGGAACCTTGAAGGATTTGAGTTGGCAATTAATTAAGGAGTTAATTAAATTGCCAATGCTAACTCATATCTTACTTGGACTCCAAGTGGACCAATGAGATTTTAAGATAATCGAGTGTATAGATGATGTGATCATCCATCTAGAATATTCTCAAAATATCTAGTCCACTTGGCAAAACCTTAAATGGCCCGCCATTGTGTTTCTTAATGCCACATTTGCACTTTTGAATTTTTTCTCTAAAATCTCTCAAAATATCTCATCTCTTCTCTCTCTCAAATCTCCATTGAAGAAGGGTGAAATCTAATCTTCATTTTTTTCAAATATTCTCCTAAGATCAAGGTATGTAGATTAGCATTAGAGATCCCACATTTGGAGGATTTCTTGGTGAGAACCTTGCACTTTGAGTCAAATTTGGGGCTATTTTGTGGAGGTTTTCGCCAAGAAAGGAATGAGAAGAAATCCTTTGGAGGATTTGGATCTTCTAAGATCAAGACTTGAGAATTGGGGATCAAGTGTTGAAGATTGGTGATCTAGGTTTGGAGCTTTGAGATCAAGGATTGAAAAAAAAGATCTAGCTTGGTGTTTATTGACTTTGATTTGGCATCAAAGGTAGATCTCTTCTTTCTATAATTAGTTGGTTACATAAATTGATCCAAGGAGATACATGTTAATCAAGTTGATTAAAATTTAAATTCTGCTACATTTATGATTTTTGAAATATGCTTGTATCTCCCTCCACTTTAAAGTCATATCCGAGCTAAGATTTATGCACCTTTTGAATTATGAATTAATTGATTCATGTGATGGATTGATGAGAAACTTGATGATCTTGATTCAATTTGATGAGTTGGAGGTCATCAAGTGTTTGTGTGTGGCTCGATTGTTGGATTAGATCCATATTATCAGCTTAACTTTTGAATTTAGCTATATTTTATCCATTCGCAATGGATTACATTGATTAATCAATGTGAAGATGATGTTATTTTTGGAGTTTAATTCCTTGTGGATGATCATTGATGTGTTGATGTTTTGAAAATTTAGAAGTCACATATAGAATGGCTTAAAACAATGCGAAACGAAATGAAAAATAAAAATGTGGCAAAACATTTCCGCATGGGTGCTGCTTTGCCCAGGATCAAAGTGTTATCATTTTCGTGAAATAAAGCTTATATGATCATCTCTGGGTGTTATAAAGTATTTATAATTAATCGAACTTTGAATTTAAGTATTATTATGTGTTGAATAATCGATCAAAGCATCATATTGTGTAATTGTTATATATGTTGATGGCTTGATCAGTAGTCTTTCTTAAGAACTTGATATTATTATTTTCATTCTTTTAATTGTTGAATGTACGATTGTGATGATGAATGGATGATAGTGATCATGAGCCTAAAATAAAATTGGTTTTATCTTTGTAATAAGAGTAGTTGCTAGTATGGTGGAGTCTTTCCTTTCTTTTGGCGGTCCATACCATGGAGGAGGAAGATTTAAAGAGTTCAAGATTGAGGGCCATGTATGTATGGTGATGCATTTGTAATAGATTAGATCTATTCCTTTTAATTACTCACCTAAATCAATTAGGTGATGCACTAATGGCTTTAGGTGCATCACTTAATTATGGCTCATGATCATTATATTGTAGGTGCATGCTACGTTTTACTTATTCGTACTTTTTTTATTCTATGTTTTATGTTGATGCATGTTTAGGGTAGAGAAAAACCTAAATAAGTTGAATTAATTTATGAGACCTTTTAAGCATAAAACCCTCACATATAATGTCTAAATTTCTCAAATATTAAGTTCTATGGATTAAATTAGAAGGGGTATTAATGAATCCATACCTTTTACCAATAGATATAATCATGGTTTGTTACCATGTTAGCATGTTGTCTCACGAGTTGTGAAACATGCCTTTGATAGAAAGCTATGATTATGACCTTAGCATCTGATGCACCTTTATAGCAATTTGATTGTGATGTTGTTTCACGAGTCATGGAACGTCATGATTAAATTGTTGAAAGAATGATTGGTAGGTTTAACTTAACACTTATTAACATAGATGCCTCACGAGTTGCGGGTCTATGTTAAAAGTAAGGCAAAACACATGAAGGATTGTATAGAAATGCAATTGATAGGATTGTGTAGAAATGCAATTGATAAAGGTTACCTACCTTAGAATTGATAATAGATGTCTCACGAGTCGTGGGTCTATTATCAATGTCTTGAGACTTTAATTCTCACTAAAAAATATAATTTCCCGAATTCCCAATGAGGGTAGAGAATTGAAGAAATAGTGGGAGAAAAAATATGCTTTTAAGACAATAATCATATTTTTCAAATATTGAAATAAAATAAATGCTTATATTCTCTTCCATGTGTTTTCGTAAATTTTTGAAAAATCAAAATGACTAAGAATCCACTCACAAAGATTTTGGAAACTAATAACATAATGGCCCAAACTACCAAGATAAGCTGAGAAATCTCAAAATAATTCTTGATTCCAAAAAAAAGACATATGTCCTCAGCGGTAGTCTACTAGACTCCAATCCAAAAGATGATCAAGAGGCACGCGATACAATCATGAAATGGGTTGAAGATGATCTTTAAGCCCTCTGCCTCACGATGGCATCTATGTCCAACAAATTTCAAAACCAACATGAACACATGAAGCATGCGTCAAATATCTATTTACACCTACAAGAGTTATACGCAGTGCAAACTAGATATGAGCATTATGAGGCTTCAAAAGAACTTTTTAGGGCGAGGATGGTCGAGGGGTAAAGTGTCCATGAGCATGGCCTCAAAATGGTTGGTTTCATTGAAAAACTTTCTAATATGATCGTGATCATGGACAATACCTCTATGGATTTAATCATCCAATCTCTCCCTAGTTCGTTTAATCAATTTATTATGAACTTCAATATGACTAAGATTGAAGTAATGATTAATGAATTGATAAACATGTTGGTCACGACAGAGTTTTTAATAAGAAAGGACAAGCCTTTCGTGATTGCTTTTACCTTTAAAACCCGAAAGGGTGCTAAGAAGGGGTCGAAGAAGAAGAGTTCTTTTTCAAAAGAAAAACAACTAATGAAGACACAAGGTGGAGTGAAAAAGAAGTCAAAGGTTGATCCCAACTGTAAATGCTTCTATTGTGGTGAGCTAAGCTATTGAAAACGCAATTGCAAGGCCTATCTTGCAAGCTTGAAAGAAGGTATGTTGTTTGTTGAAACTTTCTTATCTATAGATTCTTTGTCATGGGTATTTCATATCGCATGTGGTTCACACCTTTGCAATTCATTACAGGGAATAGAAAGAAAAAGGAAGTTTGAATATGGATATATGATCCTCTGCCTAGGCAATGGGGCAAAAGTTGCGGCCCATAATATAGGTACAATAAAACTAGCTTTCCATTCATATATTATTGTATCAAACCCAGCTTATTACATATCGAATTTAACAAAAAAATATTATTTTTGTTTTCATTTTAGATGTTGAAGGGTATGACTTTTCAATTAAAAATGAAAACTTAGTGCGTGCAAAAACAGTTCGTTGATTGCACAAGGTACTTTATTTAACGGGTCATACTATTTAGATGAATGTCCATCGATGATGCAAATTCAATATAATAAAAGAAACAAGATAATCACAATGATGCCGACCTTTAGCATGCAAGACTTGGTCATATTCTAAAAGTAGGATTAACCGATTGGTTGCCTCTAATTTGCTAAATGTTAATGACTTAGATGTATTGCCAACTTGTGAGTTTTGTTTAAAGGAAAAAATGACCCAAGCTCCATTTGTTTGACATCCGGAGCAATCCGCTAATCCTTTGAATTTGATCCATATGGACTTATGTGAGCCACTAAGAGTTAGTGCGAGAGGAGGCTTTTCTGACTTCATAACTTTTACCGATGATCATACACGGTTCGGACACTTATACCTTATGAAATATAAGTTCAAAGCATTTGAAAGGTTCAAAGACTATAGGAGCGAAGTTAAAAAGCAACTCAAGCTAAGTATTAAAACTCTACAATCCAATCAAGGAGGTGAATACTTAAGTACCGAATTCCTATGTTATCTTAGAGAGAATAAAATTCTTTCACAATGGATACCTCCCGACACACCTCAACTTAATTGGGTAGCCGAATATAGAAATCATACTTTGTTAGACATAGTTGATTCTATGATGAGCTTTTTCGATTCACCAATTTCCATTTGCGGCTATGCCATCGAAATGGCAACGAAGTTATTAAATATAGTACCTTCAAAGTTGGTGCCAAAGACTCCGCATGAGATATAGTATGGCAAAGCACCTTCAGATGCGTATCTTAGAATATGGGCTTATCTCGCTTATGTGAAGCGACTAGAAAGAGATAAGTTGGATAGTAGATCCTCCTTGTGCAAGTTTATAGGATACCCTAGTGAGTCTATCGATTATTATTTCCATGATCCTGTAGAACAAAAGGTGTTTGTTTCAAGGAACGCTATCTCTTTAGAAAAGAAATTTCTATTGGATAGAAATGGCGTTGTCGTCGAACTTGATAAAGTTTGTAACAATCAAACTATCCCACAAGCGATAGAAGCAAACAAGCAAGACTTGCTAATAAATACATAACTCCCTAGAAGGTCGAACGAAATCATGAAGCAACCTAAAAGATTCAGATTCCTTCACGAAACCGGTTAAACGAATAGTGATCTAAAGACCTATAAGAAGAGCATGTTAGACATGGATTCCAGACATTAGCAAGAAGCAATGTAGTCTAAAATAGACTCCATGTACTCCAATAAAGTATGGACCTTATTTGATCCACCGAAAGGTATTGTACCCGTTGGTTGCAAATGGATCTTCAAGTATAAGCTAGAACTTAATAGAGAGGTAGTGACCTATAAGGCTAGACTGGTAGCAAAGGGTTATACCTAGAAATCGGGTATAAGAAACATTCTTGCTAGTTGCTATGCCTAAATCCATTAGGATTATACTTGCTACAACCGCATATTATGACTATACTATGGCAAATAGATGTAAAGTCGGCTTTTCTCAATGAAAATATTAACAAAGACATCTATATGGAGAAATCGGTGGGCTTTACATCCAATGGGAGCGAACAAAAGGTTTGCAAACTCCAAAGGTCCATTTATGGACTAAAGAAAGCATTCGAAAGTTGGAACATAAGCTTTGATAATATAGTCCAAAAGTTTGGTTTGGCTTCTTCAAAAATGTGTATGAACGATGTGTATACAAGAAAATAAATGGTAGTTCAGTCTAATTTCTATTAGGAATGAGAAAAATATGTTAGAGTGTACAAAGGCATGGTTATCTATGTAATTCTTCATGAAAAACTTGGGAGAAGCATCCTTCATAGTAGGAATACGAATCTATAGAGATAGATCAAAAAGGATACTGGGCCTTTCCCAAAGCATCGTATATAGACAAGATACTACAGAGGTTTAGTATAAAGGAATCCAAGAGATAATACCTCCCAATGAGATAGGTCTATATCTCTCTAAGTCTATAACTCCTAAGACGGAAGAAGAGAAAAGGAAGATATCTCAAGCACCCTATACTTCGGCTATAAGGAGCACAATGTATACTATGCATGTACAAGATCGGATGTGGTACACACTCTAAGTGTTACGAGCTACTACCAATCCGATCCTGGTGAAAGTCATTGGAGTACTATTAAAGCAATTCTAAAATACTTGAGAATGACTAAAGAATTGTTTTTGGTTTACGGTAATAGAGAATTGAAACTTAAAGAATTTTCTTATTCTAGTTTTCAATTCAACATAGATTATTACAAATCCATGTCTAGGTTTGTATTCTACCTCAATGGCGGCTCGGTGGGTTGCAAATGTTCCAAGCAAGATACCACTACCAACTCAACTACTGAGGTAGAGTATATTGCCGCATCAAATGTTGTAAAGGAAAGTGTTTGGATTATAAACTTCATCCAAAAGTTGGATATGGTTCCTAGCATTGCCAACCCAGTTGTTGTCTTATGTGACAATAACAGAGCCATCACTCAGGTGAAAAAACCAAGATCTTATCAACAGTCCAAGCAAACAATGAGACATTATCATTTGATTTGGGATATCATTGATAGAACCGATATAAGAGTGGAATGTGTTGCCTCGGAATGGAACATAGCAGATCCACTAACTAAACCCCTAACAAAAAATGTCTTTGAGGGACATCTTAAGAAAATGGGCATAAAGATTATAGGGAATTGGCTTTAGGACAAACAGGAGCTTATTAGAACGTTGCCTTGCAGCCAATTAATTTTGGCTTGTAAAACTGCTCTTTGACTAAGACAACTTTATTTTGTTCAATATGCAATATGGTCTTCTTTCATCATGTGTTTATAAAATTGTGACTTATTTTAATAATTCATATGGTTGAAGCCCTTTAGATCAAACCTGACTATGGGACTTGGTCACATATTAGATGGTAATCATGGAACAAGTCTTTACAATCTTAACCTTAAAATATTCGAAGTCATAGAATCTTTGATATAAGAGCATCCTAGATTTGGAAAGACTTGCACTCACGATGCATATATCCGAAGAGTTGGATAATTGCTCCGTTTCATAGACAAATGATGTACTTGACATCGATGCACGATACTGGGTGCTAGTTACAGAACATATTCACTAAATAACTCGCCAAGAGAAACTCATAAGGTAGTCGTAGCGGCACTCAGTGATGAGAAGTTATCTTACTTACGCTAGGGTATATAACTAGTCCCTTGACTTGAGGAATTATAGTAACCTTGTGATAGGTCCTTATTCTTTAATATGTGTCTTGGTCCCTCATATAAGGCGCTCGTTGGTGACAAGTTATCTATGCATGGAGGTTTCTAACTTCCAATAGAGGATGTGATTTCTCGTCTGATAAACGAGGGCATCTCCTACGTTTTCTAGGATGCTCGGTTCACTAAAATTCTTACGCAAAGTGGTGTGACTATTTGAAAAGGAGTTTCCAAATGAGGTATCACAATAAACCGTTCATCAAAAATAGAAGCATAGTAGCAGGAGTATTAGGACACCTAAAATACCTTAACCCTAAGCCTTAATCAGGAGATAGGAATCAAAAGAACCATATTTGCATGGAACATGTAAGTGAAAAGATTCATACCAAGATTAATTTCATCAATCGATTAGGCTCCATGGGCTTGTGGATAGACATCTACCATGGAGATTGGGTACTTTAAGAATTAATAGAGATTAATTCTAATGAGTGGTTAATTAAAGAAGTTTAATTAATTGGAATAAATATTTGAATATTTATTCACTAATTAAAGCACGAATTGTTGCTGGCCCATATCTAATTAATTATTGAATTTAATATGTCACACACAAAAACCTTAATGGGAACACATAGATTTATTAAGAGTCTTCTAAATGGTTTCTATGATTAGCTTAATAGAGATTAAGTAAAAAAGAAAATTTTGACTAAAGTCAAAATTGGGCAATTGACTAAATTAATTTGAAGAATCAAATTAGTTTATTAATTTAATGGTTAAATTATCCAATTAATTTGAGGTGTCAAATTATAATTTGGTCGAATTGCCAATTAACTTTGGAGGAAAATTCAAAAGGAATCTAAAAGGATTTGAGCTAGTAATTAATTAAGGAGTTAATTAAATTGTCAATGCCAACTCATATTCTACTTGGACTCCACGTGGACTAATGAGATTTTGAGAGAATCTAGTGCATGGATAGTGTGACCATTCATCTAGAATATTCTCAAAATATCTAGTCCACTTGGCAGGACTAGGTGGCCTATGAAAACCTCAAGTGGCCAGCCACTGTGCTTCTTAATGCCACATTTGCACTTTTAAATTTTCCTTTTTAAATCTCTTAAAATATCTCCTCTCTTCTCCCTCTCTCAAATCTCCATTGAAAAAGGGTGAAATCTAGTCTTCATCTTTTTCAAGTATTCTCCTAAGATCAAGGTGTGTGGATTAGCATTAGAGATCCTACATTTGGAGAATTCCTTAGTGAGATCCTTTCACTTTGAGTTAAATTTGGGGCTATTTTTTGGAGTTCTTTAAGAAATCCTTTGGAGGATTTGAATCTTCTAAGATCATAGCTTAAGGATTGGAGATCAAGTGTTGAAGATTTGAGCTCTAGGTTTGGAGCTTGGAGATTAAAGATTAAAGAAACAGATCTAGCTTTGTGTTGAACGACTTTGATTTAGCATCAAAGGTAGATCTTTTTTTTCTATAATTCATTTGATTGCATAAATGGATTCAAGGAGATACATGTTAATCAAGTTGATTAAATTTGAATTCTAGTGCATTTATGTTTTTTAAAATCTACTTATATCTCCTTCTACTTTCACATATCAAATCAAATCAAATTATTTTTCTCTTCAGTTCCTTCCTCGAGTGACCACTCAGAGGGGAACAAACACATTTTAACGAATAGTCATGGTCAACCACGTGCCAAGGATCAGTTCCTTAGAAACACCTATCTCTTGGTGATTGTGAAACTGTGCAATAAATCAGAATTCCTGCAGGGGACAAACTCACGATCCAACACCACCCAGCTATCTCTCCGGTGACTCCTAGGCCCAAACAATATACACACAATCAAGGTTCATAGTAAATCAGAACAATATCAATCGCTCGATTTAAACAGTATTCAATTCAAAACACATATCAGACATAATTATTCGATTCAAGTCGTATATCGACCACATAAAATATTTTATTAAGTTCAAAGCATCACTTAGGAATGAGCCATAGCAAAACAAGGTAAAAGAGGCTCAAAAGCCCAAATGTTAGCTACTAGAGTGGGCCTTTCAGTGTCCAATATGGGTGCGATTACACCAAGAAAGCTAAAACATTCTGTCTTAATAATGGAATTTTTTTTTTTTTTGAGAATGAGAGATGGCCAATGGGATTTTTAGGATCTTTGATGAAGTTTTAGTCAATGAATCACAACAACAAAAAAAGTTAGGATCAAGTCCAAATGTCCAAGTGTCATCAAACATCAAGGTAATGGCAAATGTATTCCAACAAAGTGTCAATGAATCATCATCAAGTTCACAAGCCAAAGACAGAGATAGCCATAATCTTCTTACATGGAGTCCTTGCATACAATTATTAGCAAATGCCTCGGTGGTGACCAACATATTAACTAGCTCGTTAATAGTCACATTTAATTTACTCATGTTGAAGTTAATGATAAATTAGTCAAATGAGCTTGGGAGTGATTTATAGGTCAAATCGATATAGAGATCATTGTCCATGACTATGTCAAGAGAAGCAAGTTTTTCAATTAAACCAATCATTTTTAAACCATGTTCATGGACATTTGATCCTTCAACTATTCTTGCCCTAGAGAGAGCTCTTTGGAAGTGTTAAAACATTTACAAGGTGATAGTACCGAGTACAACTCTTCCAAATGCATAAAAATCTCGTAAGCATGTTTCATATTTTCGTAAGATTTTAGAGCTCATTCGATGTTAATGCCATCACCAAACAACAGGCCTAAAGATCATCATCTTTCCAATGTTGTACCATTTCCCGTATCTTATCGGTGACATTTTGAGACACTGTGCCAGAAGGACTTGTTTGAGAACATAGGTCCTCTTTTCAAAGTCAAGAACAATTTTAAGATTACGAAGCCAATCATGATAGTTTGGGCTAGTAAGTTTGTCAGTTTTCA
>JACFYI010001461.1:174760-196394 GCA_014898755.1 Handroanthus guayacan | reverse complement strand
AAATATTGAAGAAATCGAGGCCCAATCGGGATAAGATGTTTGGATCGTGTGAAACTTGTTTTTGAAAATAAAACGTTCTTCGTTTTATTGAAATCATTTTGATTTATGAAATTGACGATTCGAAATTTCATATTAGGAAAATCTCGGGGTGTTACATAAACAGCTCATGGTTGGGATTAATAAGTCTCGGCAAAATATGCATACATACGGTTCTCAAATATTTTTTAGGGAAGGAAACAAAGTGGTAGATTTCCTCGCCAATATGACTATTATGTGCGAGGACACTAAGGAAATTAGTATTGCGAAATGGCAAAGGCAAATCATTAGATTTATTTGGGCAGATGAGATAGTTGTTCCCTCTTTTAGAATATAATGGATGGGAGACAAGTTAGATTGGTAAAAATGGTTCAGGCAGGACTGCACTTAGGCTAATCTCATGAAGTGAAGACTAATGGGTTTAGGAGAGAAAAGAGGCCCTAAGCCTCATAGGAGAACAAAGGTGCTTATCAAATTGTAACAACAAAACCTATAAATATAACCTAACAAGATCTAGATATAGACTCATTTGCCTAAAAACATTTACATTATTCTTCTTGGACTATTATCTGATTTTAACGTGAAAGGATTTTTGCTGAGACATCCCAATGCCCTAGCCCTATTTTGCAGGTACTCCAATACTAATAGCTAATGCTACAGAATTAAAGCATCCTTTGAATTAACTCTAACTTCTCTTGAATGAATATCCAAGTAGTACTATACAATTTTCAAAATCATCTCTAATTTCTTTGGAAAGATCACCCAAGCATCATTTCAAGTTCGTATCATATTAGAGCAAATGACAGATAATGAGAGAAGGTTTGAAAATAAATATTAATTAGCATTCTATGTATATTTAAATTTGATATTTAGAATATAATTAAGATATATTAGCTTCAATATAGACTCAATGGTTGTACTAAAAATATATTATATATATTTTCAAATTATTAATTAGAGATAACGTTGTAGTTAATGAGTTATGACTTATGAATGAATAGGGGCGGTTGTCACTTTTTAAATAAAGACTATGAGAGAGTTTCAAATGATAATTACATCCTGCAAAGGTTGATAGGTAAGAAGGGATATTCCTGGAATATCATACGAAAACTTTTGCATTAATAGCACATAATACATTACATGCACTATATATATATATATATATCAGTATGTGCACGTTATCTCAAAATGTTAAACAGGGGTAAATGTTACTTTATTATTTAGGAGGACACAGACACACATCATTTATAATTGAAGCATGTGAAATGTGTCTACCCAAATTATTTAATACTGTACTAAAAATTGTCGATCATTGTACCTTTTCACGCATTAATGGTGGAGGCACAACGGTTAAAATTGCTGATTCGTGAAGCACGTGGAAAACGCTGAAATCTGTTCAAAACAGGACAAGACTATTCATATCATCACCCATCGCGTGTCATACTTCACTCGTGGCTTATTGACCAATTTCCCATAATTAATTCTTTTAAATTGCATAAATAGAAGTGATTGGATTTTAGTAAATAATTAGTATAATTGCTAATTAATCTATTCTTGACGTATTAAATCTATCTAAATGAATTAATTATAAATTTTCTTTCTACTGAAATTAAGAATATTATTTAATCGGGGATATATCTTTTGTACATTGTACTAGTAGGATGGGCATGACTGGTGTACTTAAAAAATATTTGAAATTCTTATACTAACTAAAAAATAGTAAGCAAAATTTATTTTAAGAATCGATAAAACAATCTCCCCCAAAATTAGTGTGAAATTCATAATTTAAATTAAAAAAATTCCAACCCTTAATATATTAAAAATTTAATATAGGTATCTTTTTAATATTTTGAACTCTTCACTCGACAAGCATCGTATAAATTTAATTCTGCCCTTGATGAGAAATGAGCTTGTTAAATGAAGAGTACAAAATTATGAAAAAGTAATTGACTAATTATTCTGGATAAATACTACTACTATACTAATAATAGCAAAAATAGTTGCATAGAATTTTCATCTTACCCCCTTTTTTCTTATATGTAGGTAGGGATACTAATGGGTTCGAGTAGAACTAGGACTCGTCCTGAACTCATCCCATTATAATGTTTATTTATTATATATATTTAAATGACATGTTCATTTGTATATCAGAGACATAATTTATATCTAAAACATATTATTATAAGTTAAAGTGATTGCATTATATTAATTAATAGATTATGCATTCAATATTTATAAGCACAACATATATGTTTGTTATTTATAATTTTTTAAATACTAAAACATGCATATATAAATTTTTAAATAACTAAGGCTTCATTAATATAATGTTTTTATCATACTTAGAAATTATTGGGATACTTTTTAAGCAAAATATTATTTTTTTAATATTTCAAAAATTGTTCTATCAAAAAAGTATTTTAAGAACTATATATCGGGTTTAGCGAGTTCGTCAAGTCCAATGTGGTTGATCTCTAGTCTGAGGCAAAATGGATAATGGGTCCATAAAAAATATTTGCAAGACGAGTCACACATCTTGCCAAACCTTCTCAGACCTATCCTATTATCATTCTTTTAGTGCCTCGCCCTGATGCCATCCCTGTACGTAGGCACTAAAGATCAAAGTTTGACAGCGTAGCGAACCTTGCTAATTGTAAGAGTTTTTTCTTTTTCCTTTTCAAAAAACAGAATATTTATCTTAAAGCTTAAATATATATGCGCGCGCACACATATATATATATATATATCAAACCCTCATGACAAGTTTTCATATAGTATTCCAAAAATATTTCATAATATAAATTCATTGGGATAGCCACTATAATCCACTAAAAAGGCAATTTATCTATTATGAGATTATCTATTTAATTATGTTAAATTTATTTTAAATTCTAAATGCACACCAATTAAACGTATAGTATATCTCAACTTATGTAATTATAATTTTTATTATTTTATACACAAACACAAAGTCCTTTTTGATAGCGCACAAAGTATTAAGTTTGCATAGGATGCCAGTATACCGTATACATGAATAAATAAATAAATAAAACAAAGGAAATAGACAAAAGATTCTGACTTACAGTCAGTCCTCTATATAAGACACACAACTCCATACTTCTGGCTCAGCACCAACTCACAACTCACAACTCACAACAAAATAATGGCTACCACTCTCTTCTCACTCTCCCTCCTCCTTACCCTGTGCGCCCTCTCCACCGCTACGCCCCCGGGGCTCATTCTTACAGTCGTCAACAACTGCCCCTTCACCATTTGGCCCGCCATTCAGCCCAACGCCGGCCATCCGGCCCTCGAGCGTGGCGGTTTCGCCCTCTCCACCCTCACCCACCGCTCTTTCCCTGCCCCCTCCGCCCACTGGTCCGGCCGCATCTGGGCCCGTACTGGCTGCACCTACGCCAACGGCCGCTTCTCCTGCGTTACCGGCGACTGCGGCGGTCGTTTGGAATGCAACGGTCTCGGCGGAGCCGCCCCCGCCACCCTAGCCCAGTTCTCCCTCCACCACGGCCACGCTGATTTCTCGTCGTACGGCGTGAGTTTGGTGGACGGCTTCAACCTCCCCATGACTGTGACACCCCATGAGGGAAAGGGGCAGTGCCCCGTGGTGGGTTGCCGGGCGAATTTGCTGGCGACATGTCCGCAGGCCCTGCAAGTGAAAGGGCCGCCGCATGGGGAGGTGGTAGGGTGTAAAAGTGGCTGCGCCGCCTTTGGGACGGATGAGCTCTGCTGCAGGAACCATTACAACAGCCCACAGACCTGCCGGGCATCTAGCTACGCGGAGTTCTTCAAGCACGCTTGTCCGGCTACTTTCACATACGCGCACGATAGCCCGTCGCTGATGCATGAGTGCTCTGCGCCGCGTGAGCTTAAAGTTATTTTCTGCCACTAAAAGACAATTGGGTTTTTGCTTGGGATCTCACCTCTGTCGGTTCATTTCAACTTTTCCTCTGTTTGTGCTTTCTCTTGTCGATGAAAAAAGAAAAAGAAAATAGACTAGCGCGTGTTTGGCTGTACTTCCTTCTTTTGCGTGTCTGATAACTGGATGAAGTTTGTTACCAAATATAATTGCATCTTTGGTTTGGTAATTTAAGTTATATCTATTTGATTCTTTAAACAGTGGTGTGATAGTTTTTGCACTAGGACTTTAATTTTTGATATATCTTAAAAAGTTCCAACCTTTTAGATTTCTTGACTAGGAATGCAAACGAACTAATTGATGACCAATCTTGGCGAGCTGACAAAAGAAGTATCTGACTGAACTAATCTATTGAGCTGGCTCGAAAAGCATCCTAGCATTCTAGCTTCAAGCTAGAACTCTAACCATGGATAAAATTTCAAACCTGCTGCCAAGTAATTTTTGTTGTTAGTTTGTTGGCAGGCACGCAAGCCATTTTTTTTTAGTGTTTCTACTTTCTACTCGTAAGCACAATTTCATTTTTTTTTGTAAAATAAAAGGATAAAAATGAAAATTGTATCTATATGAGTATAATAATTAGTATAATATGTCTATGAGAAGATAATAATAATAATAATAATAATAATAATTTCGAGGTTGAATTCCAATTAATGGCTTGAATACCAAAAAATAAGTGAGTTCAAATACAGGTGTGAACCCGAGCCTATGATTTTACTACAAATTCAAAACAAAAGAAACTGAGCTCTACAATAACTCGAGTTTGAGTCCAGCTTTTCTTACTTCATTAAGCTTGAGCTTTAAAAAAAATTCGAGTTAGGAACAACTCGTTTCCATCCGTTGATGACTTCCATTTGTTTTAAGATGAATTTGTCACGCATCAATTAACTATTTTTAGAGCAAATATCGTTAATGGCCTCCAATGTTTTTAATTTTTCTTACTTTAATTGCTTATTTTCTATTATTGACTTTAAGAATACCAAACTAATAAATTTGTACTACCTTCGGTCATGTCTCCGACCACTTTTCATTGGTGGAACAGTAATTTTTCAAGGTTATTATGGTTAATATTATGTTTCTTATTGCACTTTAGTCTCTACATCACTCTATACTATAAATTGCATCCAACCCTATTTTTTCTCATTTTTTATACTTTCTCAATTGCAGCCTCTTTTTTAACACTTTTTTTTCCTTGAAATTAGTATTTAAATAATGTCTTGTATTAATATTTTTATTGAAGGCATTTTTTCTGAAAAAAACCTCACATGATATTGACCATAATAATCTTGAAAATTTGACAAATGCATTCTCTTTTGGGCAAAAAGTGGCTAGAGAGTTGACCTAAGGATCAAAGCATACAAGTTTATTAGTTTAGGGATCTTAAAGTAAAAAATAGAACATGTGAGATTAAATTGGAAAAATTGTAACGTTATGGGCCATTAGTGACATTTGCCTTTATTTTTAAGCTGATTTTGTGATGCCACTACTGCTTGATGTGTATTCACTTTTTCAATCAATGAAAATATTTATTTGTTGTTAATATTTAGTTATGAGGTAAACAAAAATTTTGTTTGCATGGACAACGGGGTGGGGGTCATGGGCACGTGGTTGCACTTATTGAAAATGAACCTTAGAGTTATACCATTTTTAACATAGTATTAGAATTAAACATATCCCTAATATTGGGCTATCAGTGTTGTTGGGCTAATCATTTCATATTTTTTCATGCTCCAAATATTTATTTTTGGGTGTGCAAGGGGAGCATTATAATCCCCATATTGAAAAATGTATGGGTTGTGATCTTTTTTTATGGTCATGAATAATATTCATCTCACAGGTTAACTTTTCGAATTGAGTTAGATCCAAGGTCCATTTTCAACATGTGTTAGGTCCCACATCGAAACTACAAGGATTTTGACCTCTTTATATGATTCTATACAAATTTCACCTCACAAGTTAGCTTGAGAGTTAAATTAGGTTTAAGAACCATTTTCAATGGTATTGTCATTTTTTTTGATAAATAATAGTATTGTCATTTTATTTCCTATCATTTTGTCAGATAAATACTTAACTCCTCCTTATATTTCAAAATTTTACACAAATAATGTGTTATTTCCGAAAGTGCATTTTCGGCTTCAGGCGAGAAAAATGTGTTTGGCATATAAGCTCCTTCCAAAAGAATTCTCATTTCTTAAAAATCTTTCATATTCATCTACTCATCATAACAATTTAAAAAATAATATGTGTATATATATATATATGAGCTATTATAAAAATAGATAAATATATGCATTTCTATGTGCGAATCATTATTCCATACGGAAACATACAACCATTTATCAAACAAAAATATTAATATCATAAAACTTAATGTGACACGATTAAGTGAAAAATAATTTATATAAAAGTATTTTCGTAAAAATATGTATGTTCGGAAACAATTTATTCAGTAATCTTTTTCTACGAGTTAAAAATAATCACTATGGTTACTTTTCAACATTTTATCTAATGACATTCTCATTTCCTAAACATCTTTATTTAGAAATATCCAAAATTGCACAAAATATTGGAAAATATGGGGTTTAAATACACTTTGCCCCAATCAATTATCCAACATGTTGCATTCACGGCCTTAAACTATTAAATATAGGGTAAATTCCACTTTACTTCAGTTCCACTTTACTCTCTTGTACTCTTAATTGCATCATGTTATCCCTCTGTACTTTCGATTTTATTTTTAATTGTTCAAATGCGTCAAAACTCCTCCCGTTACCCTAACATTGTTAGTCTGGCCCCTTATTCAACACCAATATACCTAAAATGGCCCTATTATAATGGATATACACATACGTTTATGATGTGAAAGTCAATAGGCTAAATTATTATTATTACATTAAACACCGAATTTGTACTAGAATTTCTCAAACATTAATCCTAATCACTCATTGATCATTATATATATATATATATATTGTAGAGAAGATACTAATTGTATCTCCAAGAAACCAAGAAAAAAAAAGTGCTAATGTAGTTTAAAGGATGCGACATGTTAGCCTTGGGAGTCCTACTACTATAACTTTGAACTAGGGCCGCTCCCAATAAGTTAGGGGATGGGATTCCCTATTTTAAATTATGTTTTATCTCTTATTTCATACTTTAAATATATATCACATGTATTAAATATTTTTTTATAAAAATATTTAGTAATAAATATTATACGCATAGCATGTATTTAAAAACATGAAATATGAGATGAAATTCCAATTGGGAGAAAGGATCCCATCCCATAATTTTGAGAAATTTTAGTTCGATTTTTAAGGTAATAATAAATTAGTCGATTCACTTTTATATTATATACATATGCGTATATCCATTATATCGGGGTATTTTCGATATATTAGTTTTGAATGAGGGGGCCAAACTAACGGTGTTAGGTAAACAGGATGAGATTGAATGGAAATTGAACAATTGAAGTAAAATCGAGAGTCTAGGGGGTTAAAGTTACGTAATTGATAGTACAGGGGGTTAAAGTAAGATTGAGATTAAGTACATGGAGACAAAATTGAATTTACTTTTAAGTATATCCTTTACTCCCATGGAGACGATGGTATTGCCTTCTACACCATGTATATATATTTTACACTTCGATATATTTGGAGCCTTTTTTTTTTTTTAAACAAATTCAAATACTGTCAATTGTAATCTACAGACCAAGGTAGTTAAATAAAATCATAATTTTCAGCTAACATAATAAATAATACTATATTGTGCTCGTTTGAATAAATAGAATTCATGAAGATAAATTTAAGTATTGTTTTAAATTGAACAAAATATATTGATTCATTTTTATCCAAGAAAGTTTAAGATTTTTTTTCCAATGTATTTTTATTTATCTAAATATATTATATATCTAAGTTTAAGTTGACGAATATATACTTATTCTTCTCTATATATAATTTCAAATACTGTTGACTATAATCTACAAAAAAATAACAAAATTAAATAAAATTTTCAGCTAATATAATAAATGAGTAATTAGATATCAGGCTCTTTTGAATAAATATGAATTCATGAAGATAAGTATTTTTTGAGTGAATAAAATATATTGATTCCTCTTTATTCAAGAAAGTTCAAGACTTTCCATCACATATTTATTCATCTAAACATATTATATATCTAAGTGTAAATTGACAAATATATACTTATTCATCTCTATATACAATAATTTAAATATACTTACAATGAATAGCTAATAACTATTTGAATTTAAATAATCAAAATTACTTTTTCATGTAGAATATTTTCATGTGCTATTCGTATTGATTTTTTTATTTTAGTTTCTAGAATTGAATTATTAAATTATAAATTATTTTTGCCATATCATATTTAAAAAAATTATTTTTCTAGTTGATAAATAACCTTAAATTGAATTTAGAATAAAAATGCTCAAAATATATTAGAGATATACGTAATGTTTTGCATGAAGGGTAGTTTTGTCCAATTATTAAGAACAAAGAAGATAAGTGTTATGATTAATACTACAGGGGGTGAACGAGACATGTATAATTTAAGGGGTAAAGTGTATCTTATCCTAATTATTATAAGACAAAATGGTGTACTTTCTCTTGGGACTATCAAAATTCAACACAATCCGATGAACCGAATACGACCCACCCGAAAAAATGAAGTTCGGATTTGGGGTTTTTGAATTAGGTCAACCCAAAAAATGACTCGAAAAAATAAAATCAGGTCAAGTTGACCTTCACCTGAAATATGAAAATAGATAATCCATAACCCGATCGACCCAACACATCCAAGTAAGTTATCATATATATATATATAACTTTATGTTATGTATTTATGTTTATGTTTGATTCCTAAATCCATGGTTTATTAGTATGTAATTTGAATTGTAATTTGTTGATTTGTAATGTGTTTGTTTATGATTCATTGGCTTGTAATTTTCTTAAATTTTTATAATTTTTTTGGTGTAATTCCAGTCGGTTTGGGTTGGGTCGGGGTTGGGTTTGATTAGGATAGGAATATAATGATTCAGGTTCGATTGAGTTTTTTAGATTTGGTTGGGTTGATCGGGTTGTTAAGTGACCTGATTGAAAATTAGAGCAATCCAAACCCAATTGGATTGGGTTAGTATTGAGTATTTTAAGTTGTACATCAGATTGGATTGAGTTGGAATTGAGAATTTTCTTGTTATACTCAAACTCCAACTTGATTCGAACTCATCCGAGCTATCTGAACCGACGTTCTCTATCCTCTTCCTACCTGTTGCTTTGTTACTAAGGATAAGGTGAAAGAAAAAGGCTGTGCGCGTTGCCGGTTTTTGACACCCAAAACAAAATAAAGAGAAGAAAAAGACATAGGATGCCTCATGACAAGACAGGTTATTGTCTTCTGATTGGACAAGGACCCATCCCCTGATTTCTTGCTGCAGGGCCTCGTATTTCGCGGTATTTCATTTTTCCATTTTTCTTTTCGTTTTCTTTTCTTTTTCTTTTATTTAATTTTTTTTTTGCCCTTTATAACTTTAAAAACTTTGATCATCACTTACAAACCTCTCTAACGTGATCAGCGAACTGGTTCAGAGATTATATGGTAAAAAGTTAAGTCTTTAACTCAAGAACGCAATTGACTTCAATCGAGGAATCTACTCTCTCAGAAATTTCTAGTGAATTTTTAGTGAAATCAATGCTTTTCTCCATTAATCGGATATATTTATATTACTTTGATTAAGGATTTATGGGCTTACGGGCTTTGGGGCCCATTTTTTAATTATAACTGGATTTATTAATTCCTTATATTTATTGTTAATATAATTATTTCGTAGTTGTTTTATAACTTTAAGGGGGTCTGATAGATATATCATATAGACTCCTTACTCTCGATTTGAGTCCAATGATTCAAAATGAAAGTAAAACGATTTGATTATTTATTTTGCATTATTATTATTATTATTATTGTTATTATCATCATTGAAATGTAATTAATTAATTAATACTAATTTTATATACATAAGCAAATCATAGAAATGATAACTTGCAATGCTTGCCAAATCATTTCTCATTTTTCATCCATTTTCCTTTATTTTTTATTTTTTTTATTTTCCCATTTTCCTTTGAACATATGTAAGAAGTTGCAAAAGGTGATTCGCTATGCCTGCCAACTTTGGCAGGGATTTATGTGAAATGTACCCCCTTTCCGTTTTTTTTCTTTTTAATTTTATTTTGTAATTAATATTTTTCTCGGTCCCTTCTCCTTTTATAATGAATTTATCATGAGTTCAAAAGGGAAGATTGTTTTGCTCTCCTACTATCTGAATTTTTGTTTCTTTTTTCTTAGTTATATTTGCTCAAGAGTGTTAGAGAGAGTTGTGAAAAAGAGAGGGAAATTCCCATTCCAGAGTGGAGAGCGGAGAGGGGAGAGAGATAGATTTAGTGTTGAAAATAATTTAAGTATGTAGAAGAGGTGGAGAAAGTTCCCCTCTTCTCGTTAGAGTGAGTAGAAAAATTTATGAATAGAAAGATTTCTCCTTTCCTCCTTAGAGGTGGGAATGCAAAAAGTTAAGTGAATTGTTCATGCAATGGGAGAGGATTACCTTGCAAGTGCGTTGTCTCAATAATGATCCACATTGGTAAGATTTGAGTAAAAATCAAATAGTTGATTATAAGTTTAAGTGAAAATCAAATAAGTTGATTTGTTACTAACGAATAAGACTTTAATAACTAACTAGCTCATCCCAATGATAGGCCCAAAAGGGATTGAAAAGGGGAAAGAGAGAAATATTCTTTCAAGAGCAAGTAATTACTAAACCTATTGAAAAGGGATTTAGAAACATAAATATTGATCAAAAGTTTGCTAATTGCTTCTATTAATTAAAACGAGCTACGAGAATAAGAATCGCAAGAAGCGTTTTGCAAGACTATTTACAATGGTGTATTTTTTGTTGAAGTTAACCTTAGGGTCAATAATTAATCAAGGGTGTGTGATACCACAGGAGAGGGATAATTACATTTTTGGTCCTATAATTATACCATTTTTCATTTTTGGTCCTTATGTATTGATTCAACAATTTTAGTTTTGTAAGTAGTAATAATTTGCAATTTATGCCCGTGTTTAGCAATTGTTTTCCGTAAGTTAGTAATAATTTTATCATTTTAGTCCCATAAATAGTAAAAATTTTGCAATTGTAACTTTGTGAGTTAAATCAAAATTGCTAAAAATAAGCAAAAGTGCAAATTATTACTATTTATAGAATTAAATTGTTGAATCAATACTTACAATACTATAAGTGAAAAATGATATAATTAAAGGACTAAAAATTACAATTTTCCATGCACTGTTGCAAATGATGCAAATAAAGTAATATTTGAGTAATAGGATGTGATCCTCCACTGTGGCAATAGTGCAAAGTATTGCGACTAAAGCTCTAGGTTGATTAGCTTAGAGCTTTGTGAAAATACATTAGAAATTCTACTTATTCACTCATAAAAATTCAACAAAGAAGCAAGAAAAATTAGATGATCTCCAAGATGCATGCTTGTGACATGATTGACTAATTTTTATTTCTTAAATTGGATTTGCATGTTGGTTGCCTCAAGTTCACTATTCATTGGTGATATAGACGAGTTATCAGCGAGGTTGCTGGTTGTTGGACAACTGGGGCATGATACTCATCTTTTTGGATTTGATCCAAATGAATCCTTGTTGGCCACTAAAGAGTTAGATAAAAACTTCTCTTACTTCATAACGTCTGCCCATGACTTGATTTGGAAATGTGTCTCATGAAGAGCAAATCCGAAATTTTGAAAAGTTTGAAAATTATGGGCATGAAGTTTAAGGTGCAGTCCAACCATAGTATTTTGAAAACTCTTTGATTCGATCAATGAGATAAAATACATAAATGATGAATTCCTCAATCATTTAAAAGAGAGAAAATGTTTTCACTCACAATTGACTCTTCTCAGTGTATCTACTTTTGCAAGAGTTTCAAGCATAGAGATGATACTATGTTGAATATAGTACAAAATATGATTAGTCTCATAAATATATTCCTATTTCTTTTGAAGTATCACCTCTAAGCAGGAACAAAATTACTAACTATAGTAGTTTTGAGACCGTTGACCAAAATTCTACATGAGATGTGAAAAAGACACCTTCATACGAGTGATTATGAGGGCCTCTCACTTATTTTTAACATTTAGCATGAGATAAGTTGGACTCGAGAATCCATCTTATGCAAATATTTTGTAAATTATGATATAGCGTCTACAGGTAATCTTTTATGTTCCTTGCAGTTTGTTTTAAGGAGCGCTACCTTTTTAAATGAAATTTTCTATTGGATGGACGAAGGGCTACTATTAAAACTTATTAAAGTTTGGGACGATCGTTAAAACTCACAAAAAAAATATAAGCAAATAAGCAAAACATTGTCCAATACATGTAATCCTAAAAGGTCCACACGAGTAAAGAATAAACTTGAAAGGTTTGGGTTCTTTTGCAGGAAAACCGATCAATTAGATTGTGATTTAATGACCTACAGGGAACCCATGTGAAACATTGACTAAGGATAATAATTTCAAATAATTATATCCGAAAGGACTCTATATGCTTTACCAACGTTTTGACCTTGGTGGATTCATTAGAGAGGATGGTACCTACTAATGGATCTATAAGCATAAGCTTGAGAACAAATGGAGAGGTTCAAACCTCTAAGGCTAGACCCCTTGGCAAAAGGTTTGTGAAAACTCTCTCTATAGTCATAAAGTCTAAATCCATATAGATCTAAATTATCATGAATGCATATAATGACTATGTAACCCTATAATAGGATGTGAAGATTGTTTTTCTTAATAGAGATATTGATAATGTAAATTATTTGGAGCAACCCTTAGGACTCACAATTAGTGGGACTAAGTAAAAGGTTTGCTTGATGAAGTCTCTATCTTTCTCCAACCAGAGATTGAAATTGCAGACGAGGTGCATATCTTTCAGTGAGGGATAAGTGTTGATCTCCGCCTACGAAAAAAAAAAAGCAGTAAGTTGCTAACCTTCCTGCCCGCGCTGTACTGTAGTAAGCAACTAATTACTCATGCAAAAGAGTCCCTAGGAGATAGAGAAGGTGATAAAGCCCGAACCCTAGCCTTCTGGGAAGACAACATTGTAGGACTCAGTCCCCTGTTCCAGTGATAGAGATAGATACTGTAAGGTTCTAGCATAAGTTCGTCTCCCGCTCTTAAGTAAGGCCTTTCTTTATTTTAGAAAGGTTAGATGATAAGTCATTCCCTGGAGAGAAAATATATATACTAAGAGAAGGGGGTAAGCTTCCTTGATCCTGAATCCGAACTATCCCGCAATTTAGAGATTGATTAGTTAAATTGGTAGTTGAGCTCATTGACCCATTAAACAATGAATGAGGGTCGAATTTTGCTAGTCTTTTTAGCTAAATTCACTTTTCACCTTTTCCCTCCAAAAAATTAGATTCAACTTCCTTTCCAAGTTTTCTGGTCTTCTCTCTCTCTATCAAAATCCTCCCAACCTTCATCTAGTCTACCTTTGGATTTTGTTGGGTGATGAATTGAAGAAGTGTGTGGATATACCTAGAGGTGTCCTAGATTGGGTACTTATGTGCATCCAACAAGAGCATGTTGGAAGATCAAGATCAAAGTGTTGATTGATGCCTCTATTATGTTTAGCTGTAAGCTTGAATTTTTGAGGATTTTTTTATCTTCATAAAGTGTTGATGATTCAAGATCTAGAGATTGAAGAATTGTTTGATTCAAGAAGCTTGAAGATCAATTCCTTGGAAGATAAAATGTTTTAGTTCTTGAGGACCATGAAGTTGCCGAAAGCTTTTGTGGATGATGAAGGTGGTTGTGATGATCCAAAACAACAAATCTAACTGCACCAGAATCCAAAAATTCAACAATTGAAATATAAATTAAAGTCATCACATGATTAATCATCACATAGATCTACTTATGCCACAAGATATTGGATATGATAGAGATTGTTACCTTAGATCAAATTCTTCAAATCTTAATAGTCAACACTTGATCTCTTTTCCCAAACTTTCAGCCTTTACAAGAGAATTTCAAGACCAAATTTATCTTGCCATAAAGCACCTTGGATTTTCAAAAATTCTTCAATCAAAGCTTTGATTCTCTCCCTCCTTGCAAGAGCCAAACTAATCTATCAAGATTTGAAGAATCGGCATTTTTTGTTGCACACAAACTGTAGCGAATTGATGATAATGCTTTTGACTCCCCTTGATCACTCTAGATGGATACACTTCAACCAAAATAGATTGACTCTAGAGAAGTCCACACATCTCTCATTTGTCAATCACTTAAAACACATCTTGCTAGATAGTGCATTTTGAAAGAGATTTAGAAGATTGCGGAAGAAGACTGAAAGAGGGGTTAGACCTAAGTTTAGAGAGAGTATTGGAAGAAAGAATTTGGCCTAGAGTTTTAATATATAATGCCATGTGACTTTGCCACTTGGCATGAGGTGGTAAAAGATTCTAGGCCCCTACCTCATACCTTCCATACCTATTTTGGATTCTCATGAATGCTATTGATTCATTCAAAATTCACATATTATTTTATCTTAGTATTAATTAAATTTCTAATTTAATTTAGCTAAAAGAATATTTCAATATTTAAAATGAGTTTCTTCCAATTTTGTTTCCCTCCAAAATTAATCCCACATGGGCCTATTGAATTATCCTTTAATTTAATTGGCCCGAGTAAATTACCCAATTAATTTATATGGCCCAAATAAATTACTTTTAATTCAAGTGAGTTACTTTAATCAATTAAGTTGACTTGACTATATGATCCAATTGACTGAATTTTCATTAAATTGGACTATAATTTTTGGAAAATCAAATTAATAAAATTAATTTATTTGGATTAGATTAAATTAATTAAATTAATTTAAGTTCTCAAATTAATCTAGCCAAATTGACTAATTGATTAGTTAGCAAGATCTTTTTCAAACTATTTAATAGATTAAGAGGCTTTTGTATATGACCCACTAGATTCACCAATTAATTAGATATGGGCTCACAATCAATTTTGATTTAACTAATGAATAATAACAGATATTATTAAGTCTCTCCTAGTGAGAGTTTGTGTACTTTCTTTATGAGAGTTTTTGTCTTCATTCTAAAGTGTGCGATTTTGCTAATATTTTCTAGTGAAACATTGCCTTTATCAGTGACTAGCTCTCAAGCTAGGATTCCTATTTTATCTAGTTCATTTTGCCCTTCCACAATTCCACTCCCCATTGTTGCTTTTATCCGTTCTTTTTTGTTTTTTCCATTTTTCTTCTTAGTGTGTGTCTGTCTATTCTCGTCAATATTTGTTTTTTTTCTTACAGTATTGTTATGTTATTTTTTTATCACTGTCTATATGAGTGTAAAGTTGCTTTGCAGTAGTGTTTTTATTCCTCGTCTACTTGTTCCTCAATTGAACAAATCAAGTGTGATCGGTTTACTTGATTGGGATGTTCGAATATTTGAGAAAAACTTGGTGTTGAATGAAGATAAAGTAGCACCGGTGGTGATCCTAGGTGTAGATTGGAAGAAGAACTCCTTGAAACTTGAGCTCTTGATGGTCAAAAAACTTTTTACAAACAAATCTTTTAATTTTGAGGCACCGTGTAATACGATGTCCATGGTGATGAGACTCCAAAGGGATTGGATATTAAAAGATTGGAAAGAGGCTGGCTACTCTTTCTCTTCAACCATATCAGGGATTAAGAGAAGGCTATTTAGAGATGACCATGGATTTTCGACATGCGCATTCTTATTTTTAGTAGTATTAGAGAAGATGAAGGCACTATGGCTATTAATCTAGATAGATGTCAATTTTATATTTAAGCCAAAGGGTTACCACCAAACAAGATGACGAAGGAAATCACTAGAATTATTTGTGACAAGATTGGAACTTTCATTGAAGTAGAGGTGGACGATAAGGGGAGGTGTAGATTTGATTTTATGTAGATCAAAATCAACATAGATGTATCTAAACCACTCTTTCGGATGGTCAAACTTGCGAATCCGAATTGAGATATTTTTGAAGTGAAGCTGCAATATGAAAAATTGCCGAACTTTTGTTATTTGTGTGGTATGCTTCATCATGTATTGAAATAATGCAAGCTGCAACACAAAGAAAACTTTGATCCAGATAGTTACTCGCAATTCGGACCATGGTTAAGAGCATCCTCGACCCAGAATTGAAGTGAGCTATCATTTTCTTTTTATGCTAATCCGAGTATGTCGAAGGAACAAATTTGGGATTAAGAAATTTTCGATAGAATTTTCGATTGTCGGATAAAGCTACATCGGGGAGAGGAATGTCTATTTTTGGAAAGTTAAAAGATGGTGGTTTTTGGAGTAATGGTTTGCATATTCATTAGCATCGTAGTTTCGAGGACACTGAAACTGCTACAGAATCAACATATATGCTTAGGGGTTAAGGATAATGGAGAAATGGTTATGTATGCTGAGACTACCATAACCTTACTCATAACTAAAACCTTGACTTGGAATTAGGAAATATCTCACCAAATATCTTAACAAAAGTTAGAAACCTAATTGACCTAAAACCTATTAATCAAAATCAAACTCATAGCCTGACTTTATTGAAGTTGGAAAAATCAAAGTGAACAATGGCCCAAACTCGCTCACTACACAAGCCTATAAACTATTCCTTATTATTACACATATGACCCATAAAAACCAACTACCTAGCCATCCCAAACACTTAGCCCATGCCACTAATAATACTCTTTGACCCTCTTGCTGAAATCCATCTATTTATCAGTCGTCTTCTCAACATAGTTATTCTATGCCCAAGAATCGCATTCCAAAACCATTATTGTGATTACCCAAATCTGTAACTGAACTTTCCAAAACCCCATTGGCGAGATATAAAACTTTGTTTTAGTGAAAATCCCCATTCTTCAAACCTCAACTCCTGAGGGTAATTTTAAAGGAACTAGAGGAATTGTATGGAGGAAAAAGTATTTGGACGATGAAAGATTGGGGTGAGGAAAAATAAAGGGACGACTGGAGCAGGTACCACTTCAGAGGATCATTCTTCACGAATAATAAAGCAGCTTAATTTGGGCTTGCAATTAGATTTGGACGCATCATTATCGTCGGTGAAGAGTGCGAAGCAATCTCACCTGAGCCCACGATTTGCATAAGTTAGAATTGCCAAAGATTGGGGAATCCTTGGTCAGTTTGGGAGTTTGGAGGATTACCCATAGCTTTCATGCCCAAATTATCTTTCTAGTTGAAACTAAGTTGAATTCTTGTAAGTTTGAACAAATTAAAAGCAAATTTAATTTATTTGGTATTGATATCCTAGTTGTTGGATGCTTAGGTTGTCTTGCATTGTTATGGAATAAGAACTTAATTGTTTACTTGCAAAGTTTTTCGAGAAAACCATATTGGTGTCAAAGTGTTTGATAAGGATATAGATAAGATGTTTAGAGTTATAGGTTTCTATGGCAATTTGAAGGTGGCTGAACCTAAGGACTCATGGAGGCTTCTCACACGAATTACCTCAAATTCATGTATTCCTTGGCTATGCTTTGGGGATTTTATTCAAATCTTAAATGTTGGGGAGAAATGTGGTGGAGCGGACATTCTGTAGTTGAGAATGTGGGATTTTGGATAGGCCTTGTCTGACAAAGGTCTTCAGGATCTTGGGTGCATATGTTATCATTTACATAGTGTAATAATAGAGAGGAACCCAATACAGTTATAGAATTAATTGATCAGGCATGTGCAAATGATGAATGGAACCCTCAATATTCATTTCATGAGGTTAGACACAATATGAGTTAGAATTCGGAAAATTCACTGCTTGCAATTAGCTTTTTAAAAAAGGATCCAATTTTTCACAACCATTGTAAACATAGCGAGTGTGCAAAGACTGTAAAAAATGTGTGATGTGAATCCACAAAAGAATATGGTTTTTAAGAACCAATTGATGCTATCAAATTATGCCAAGTGGGTTTGTTAACATGGAGTAGAAAGACATTCACGACCACCCGATCCCTGCATTGAGCCTCTCCAAAAACAACTAGAGGAACATAAAGGAAATATATCTGAAGAATCCAAAATAAAATTGCAAGCACAAGAAATGGAATTGCAGGACTTGTTGAATCAAAAGGAGATAGAATGTAAGCAACAAGCAAAAGCTATGTGGCTTCAACAGGAAGACCGCAATGCATCGTTTTTCCATGTTAAAGCTCTAAACATTTTCAAAACAACCTTATTAAAAAGGTTCAAAAATGCTAAAGATAAGTGGGATTACTCTGCTACTCATATTGCGAGAGTAGTTTCGGATTATTTTCAAAATGTTTTTCAATCTTGTCAGCCTTTTGAGGAGGAGATTGATAAGGTGGTTTGTTTGATGGAGAGACGAGTGGACGAGGATACGAATACATTGCTCATGGGACCATATGTGGCTTAGGTAAATTTGGCTCGCTTTCAAATGCATCCATTGAAGCCACCTAAACCCGAAGGTAAGTTAGTCTTCTTGTTCCAAAAGTTTTGGCATATCATTAGATTGGGCTATTAAAGTAGTACCTTGCAGTCTATAGGTTTTGGCTTATAAAACTGTTCTTATATAAATAAGAACAATGGCAATTTTTTTTTTCATATTATCTAATATTGTCTCATTAACAATGAATATGGAAGAAATCATCTAGATCAATAAGGCTATAAGGCCAGGTCACACATATGATAGTGATTGTGAAATTAGTCTCCAGATGCCTTGATCTTAAATTTTTCAAGTCATATAATCACTGACACGAGGACATCTTAGATTCGGATAGACTTACACTAACGATGCATAATTCAAAGAGTTGAGTTATTGTGTTGTTTCATGGGCAATTGGTGTAGTGGACACCGTTGCATGTTAGTAGGTGCTTGTTAAAGAACAAGTTTACTGAAGATCCGATATAGAGAATTCCATGAGATAGCCGTAGTGGCATTCGAGGATGGAATATTCTCTATCTAATGATAGTGCATATTATTAGTTCTCAGACTTGAGGAACAATTGTAACTTTATAGTAGGCCCTTGTTCTTTGATGTGTATCTTGACTGCTTTTCCAGCGGGTCGCAAGAGATGCATGTTGGCTACAAGCTATCTATGTATAGAGGTTTGTGAGTTCTGACAAAGGCTTCGTTTTCTTGTCTTGATGAACGAGAATATCTTCTATATTTCCCATGATGACTCAATTCAAGAAAATCTTTGCACAAGGTGGTGTGTCAATTTGGAAAGGAGTTTCTGAAGTCGAGATCACAAATGAATTGATCATTAAGAATAGATGCATAATTATTGAGTTATTAGAGATGCTAAAAATATCTTAATCCTAGACCATAATCGGGAGAAGAAAAATGGAGGGATCATATTTGCACGGTACACGTAAGTAGGTGAGGTTCACGCTACAATTAATTCACTAATAAATTGGGCTCCATAGGCTTGTAATTAGATATTGACTATGGAGATTGGATACTTTAGAATTAATAAAAATTAATTCTATAAGTGATTAACTAAAGTTTTTAATTAATTATAAATCATAAAAGTTACGAGCCCAAGTCTAATTAATTGATGAATATAATGGGTCACATGTCTTTCTCGATTAAGTCACAGTATGAATTTAATGAAAATTCTCTAATTAGATTAGAGAAAATAGCCTAAATTAGATTTAAGTAAAAGAAAAAGAGTTTTGACTAAAAGTCAAATATTTGACTAAAGTTAAAATGGGTCTTCTTGGATAGATTAATTTGAAGAGTCTAATTATTCTAATTAAATTAATTATTAATTTAATTCAATTAATTTCTATAGTTGAATTAATTAATCCAAGAAGAAGATTTAAATTAGAAGAATAATTTTAATTGGTATTTAAAACTAGTTGGAAGCCACATGACACTTTAATTATTTGTTAATTAAAATACCATATAGATATATCTAACTTGGATGCCAAGTGAACCAATGATATTTAAAGAGAAGAATCTAGATTCTTCCTTTCAAAATATCTTGTCAACTAAGCATCCAAGTTGGCCAATTATCACACTTTAAATACCCCCCAAAAATTGCTCCACACACACCCCTTTTTAGAGGTTGAAAATTTTTAGATTTTTGCCTCCTAATGCCACATCTTCTTCCTTATTTTCTCTCCACAATGTTCATGCTTGGATCTCTATTCTAACCAAAGATCTAAGTGACAATCTAAAGAGAGAGAGTGGATCAATATTAGAGGTGTGAATCCACATTTGATTGAAGAGTCAAAAGTTGGAGTTTCATGTGGAGAAGCTCACGGCATTGGATCATATTGGATTATCAACGTTCGACCATTGAAGATTACGAGGAGAACTTGGTGATTTGATTCAAGCTTGGAGTGGATTCACCAAGTGTTGGTGGAGATCAATCATTCAAGGAAGATAGCTCAAGTTTCGGTCCACATATGGAGGTGTTCGTGAAGGTGAAGTTTAGGCTAAAATAAATCAAAACGCAGCGAAAAAATACATTCATCACCATGAATAGAAGCCTAAATTTTTATAGGATCCTCATATGAGTCTAGAATTTAGATTAGAGAAGAGAAAACCAACCTTTGAAGCCTTTAAAACAAGCTTGACCGAACACTCTTCAAGAAAATCGAATAGGTGGATCTCTTCTTGAATTGATGTTTGATCTTCTCCAAAAGCTTAATCTTCACCAACTCTTGATGATTCCAATCCAATTCTCCAATTAGATCTTCAAATCCCCCAAGGAATGATCATGAAAAATGAAGAATTCCTCCAAAAACTTGATGAAAACAGTGAGTTGCCCTTAAAAAACATGATCAACTTTTGATCAACAAATTTCAAGTGGAATCACACCTCGAATGATAGATCTACTCTTCCTCTTTGATTATCACTCAAGATCTATGGTTAGAGATTAGTTCTAAGTATGAATCTAAGAGAGAATTTGAGAGATGAAGAGAGAAAACTTGGAGGGAAAAATTTTCAGATTTTAGATCTTCTAAATTGAGAGATGGCTGAAAATTGTGTGTATGGTGTGAGGTAGTTATCACATGGTATTTAAAGTGTGATCCTTACCAACTTGGATGCTTAGTTGGCAAGGTGGTTATGGAGGGAAGAATCTCGATTCTTCTCTTCAAAATATCTTAGCTTACATGGCATCCAAGTTGCAATATATGTGAAATTTTAATTAACCAATTAATTAAAGTGCTACATAGATTCTAATTCACTTTAAATACCTAAATTTATTTCTCTCCAAATTTAATTTATCTTCTTGAATCAATTAATTCAACTATTGAATTTAATTGAATCAAATTAACCATTAATTCAATTAGAATAATTTGACTCTTCAAATTAATCTATTCAAGAAGATCAATTTTGACTTTGGTCCAACATTTTGACTTTTAGTCAAAATATCTCTTTATTTGTTTAATTTTAATTTAGGCGATTATCTCTAATCCAATTAGAGAATCTCTACTTAAATTCATACTGTGACTAAATCGAGGAAGTCATGTGACCCATTAGGTTCATCAATTAATTAGACATGTGCTCGTAACTCTTTACGATTTATAATTAATTAAACCATTTAACTAATTACCTAT
>JACFYI010001461.1:164035-174303 GCA_014898755.1 Handroanthus guayacan | reverse complement strand
CACATCAAAGAACAAGGACCTATCATAAGATTACCATAGTCCCTCAAGTCTAAGGTCTAATTATATGCACTATCGTAAGATAAAGAATAATCCATCACCGAATGCCACTACGGCTATCTCATGGAATTCTCTTTGTCGGGTCTCTCAGTAGACTTGTTTTTCTAACAAGTATGCGTTAACATGTACCGGTGTCAACTATATCGATTACCCATAAAATAGGATAATGATTCAACTTCTTGAATCATGCATCGTTAGTACAAGTCTATCCGAATCTAAGATGCTCTCGTGTCAAGGATTCTATGACTTAGAGAGTTTAAGATCAAGAAATCTAGAGACTAATTTCATGATCAACATCATATGCATGACTTAGCCTCATAGCCTTATATGATTTAGAGGACTTCTTCCATATCAGTTGTTGATGAGACAATTTACGAAGATATGAAAAAGATGGCCATTTTATTTATATTGCAAAAATAAGATTGTTTACAGAAGAGCAATAATGATAAGCCAAATCTAATTGGCTGCGGGGCACTACTCTGATAGTTCGGCCAAGTATAAATTTACTTGAATCAAGGTAGATTTTCTCTCCTTTAATCTAAAATCTATGCTCATATGAGGATCCTTGAAGGATTTAGGCTTTGATTTATGTTGATGAATGTTTATTCCGCTACGTTTTTGTTTTAATTTACACCTATCATTCAATTTCAAGCTGACATTGTTCATTTCCTTTTAAAATTCCTTAATCATGGTGAATTTCCTCTCAAACTTAATTACACTGATATAATATTGCTCCCAAAATCCCATAAGCCTGAATTTGTTAATCAGTATAGGCCAAGTAGTTTATGAATGTGCTTTATAAGATCGTCTTGAAAGCTGTTACAAAAAGACTTAAACATCTGTTGAATTTAATTATCAACGAGAACTAGTTTGCTTTTACTTCGTCTTGTCTTATCGCTGATAATGTGCTTGTTGTGATCGAACTTAATATTTTTTTGAAAAGCAAAAAATAGGGCAAACTCGGCCAGATGGCTATCAAACTTGATTTGAGCAAAGTTTATGATAAAGTCAAATGGATTTTTGATATGAGATTTGTTTAGTTAATTATGTTATATATGACAATTGTTCCATATTCAGTGATTATAAATGGTGAACAGCTTAGTTACTTTTATCCCCAGAAGGGCATTTGGCAGGGTAACCCTCTGTCACCGTTTCTTTTTCTCTTCTGTCCAAATGCATTTATTTCTATTATTAGAGCTAAGAAACGAGAAAGATTACTTCAAAAAATATCTATATGCTGCAATGCTCCAAGGATTTCACATTTGGTCTTTGCTAATGACTCGATCATATTTTCTCAACCTATTCTACAGGCAACAACTTGTGTAAAACAACTTTTCCACTCATTTTCTATAGCTTTGGGCTAGGAGGTTAATTTTCATAAATCAACTATTGTTTTTTCAGTCCAAACATTTCCCAAATGACAAAAGAGAAAATTTGGAATATTTTGGAACTGCAAGTTAACACAACGTATGACAAATATTTGGACTTACTGTTGGTGTT
The DNA here is from genome assembly GCA_014898755.1 of Handroanthus guayacan. NCBI lineage: Eukaryota > Viridiplantae > Streptophyta > Magnoliopsida > Lamiales > Bignoniaceae > Handroanthus > Handroanthus guayacan. Next base: position 172,746 of record JACFYI010001461.1, on the reverse strand, counting down.
TGGGCAATCTAAACATGAAGCCTTTGATTATATCCAAAATTGAGTGGGGAAAAAGGTAAATGATTGGAATGAAAAGACTTTGTCAAGGGTAGGTAAAGCGGTTCTTATTCAATTAATGATATAAGCAATACTAGTATGCACGATCGCTTGTTTCAGGTTTTTGGACTTCCTAATTAAGGAAACTGAATTAGTCATAGCAAAGTATGGGTGGAATGATAGAGAAACCAGAAGATTCATTAGATTAAATGGGTTGAGCTACGATGAAGTAAGCAGGAGGGCAGTTTAGGTTCTAGAGACCTTGAAGCATTCAACTTAGCACTCTTGGCTAGACAGGCTTGAAGCATGTACAACAACCTAAATAGTCTTGTGGTAAGACTTTTCAAAGCACGACACTTCCCTAGAAGTGATCTACTAATATCATTTTTGAGGCTGCAATCTGTCTATGACATAGAGAGGGATTTGGGAAGCAAAAAAAATATTTTTAAGGAAGGCCTTTGATAGAGAATAAGTAATGGAAACTTAATGCAGATTTGGGGTAACATGTGGCTTTCTCATCCACATTTGCTTAAACCATTATCACCTATTCGAATATTGGGACATAACGCTAAGGTATATTCTCATATTGACCAAAACTCAGGTTTATGTGAATTGATTTAAATAAAAAGTTACAAAAGTTTAAAAAGGCTAACTTCCATTAAAATTATAATGTTCGTTTACAACTATTATCAGATTGACAAATTAAAATTTTAAACTTAAAATCATATGATAAAAGTCTAACATTTGAATAGTGAATTCTTGACAAATAAAATAAGTCTCATAATGATTAATGAGTCAAAATAAATAACAAACTAAAAAATTACAAAATTTAACAAATTACAAATTAATAAACTATTGTTTAATTGTTTTAAGAGTCAAACCTTCACATGCATAAAAATAGCAATTCAACATGATGAAAATAGCACAAAAGATTTTATGCAACATTAAATATATATATATATATATAGTAAATTTATTTAGGTATGCCATGTTGGGTTAGATCAGGTTATGGGTGAATTGATTTTTATTTTCGGGTTGTCGAGTTGACCCAAAGGTCAACTTAAGCTGATTTTGTTTTTTCAGGTTGTTTTTCGAGTCGATCTGATTTGACCTAAACCTGAAAACCCCCAAGCCTGATTTTTTTTTTTCAGGTGGGTCGTGTTCGGTTTGGCGAGTTGAGTTGATTTTTAACACCCCTAGTCAAATTGGTCTACTTTGTGGAATCTGTGAAGCTGCTGCAACAGTTATAATGTGCTTTTGGAGCATCATTTTGCTTGGCAATTTATGATGTTAAAGCAAATGTCCTCGGGTAACTTCTATCGTTTTTAGGTACTTCTACTGAACTTTGGTTTAGATCTATTTGGGAAAATATAGATGGAAAGGTATTTGAATTTTTCTCGGTGTGTTGCTGATGCAATCAACTGATCTCCACTGATAGTTGTCTAGATCTAATAGGAGCTGTTGTTTTCACTGGGGATTTCTTATCAAGGTTTCGTCAAGTCCAGTCTCAGCCAAAGGTGTCTTCACAATTGGCTAAAGTTTCATTATAGACATATGATAGCACAAGGTGCTCGTGAATTTTCTTCTTGCTCTATTTTACCATCTAATTTACAAATCGTTATAATGAAAGTGAAGGATAGGCATAAATTAAAACAAACCGCAGCGGAAGTAAATATTCATCAACATGAATTATGGCCTAAAACCTTCAAGGGATCCTCATATGAATATAGAATTTAGATCTAAGAAGAGAAAAGCAGCTTTGATGTAAGAAATATAGCTTACGGTTGAACACCTCTCTAGGACCGAAACTTTGATTTCCACTCTTGATCAACCTTCGATCCAATCTAAGCTTGATAGATCCAATCCAAAACTTGATCAAATATTCAATTCTTCCTTGGATTTGCTATGGCCAAAAACTATAACACTTGATTCGAAAGTTTTTCTTCAAGTTTGCATAAGTGTCGTAAGTCTCCTTTAATGTATGATCAACTTTTGATCTTGTAATATCAAGTGGATTCACATCTCTAATGTTAATCCACTCTTCCTCTTTAGATTGTCACTTGAATCTATGGTTAGATTATAGATCCAAGTATAAATTTGTGGAGAGAAAGGTGAAGAATATTTGAGAGAGTTTAGGAGGGAAAAATTCTCAGCTCTTTTGATCTAAAATTGAGGGAGAGGACGAATTCACATGAGGTGGTTATGGGGGGTCTTTAAAGTATGATCAATGCCAACTTGGATGTTTAGTTGGCAAGATATTTTGAAGAGAAGAATTTAGATCTTCTTTTCAAATATCATTGGTCCACTTGGTATCCAAGTTGGACAAATCCAAGTGGCATTTTAATTGACAATTAATTAAAGTGCTACATAGGCTCCAATGAACTTTAAATATCAATTATAGTTTTCATCCTAATTTAAATTATCTTCTTAAATCAATTAATTCAACTATTGAAATTAATTGGATTAAATTAACCGTTAATTTAATTATTCAAGAAGACCTATTTTGACTAATTTATTCGTAAATTAATTATTGTGCAAACTTTACCTACTTACGCATCCCGTGAAAATACAGTCCCTCCATTTTTCATCTCCTGATCGTGACCTAGGGTTAAGATATTTTCAGCATTCTTAGTAGCCAATAACTATACATCTCCTCTTAATGATCGATTCATTTGTGCTCTTTACTTTGGAAACTCCTTTCCAAATTGATGCACCACCTTGTGTAAGGATTTTCTTGAATCGAGTCATCATAGAAAACATACGAGATATTCTCGTTCATCAAGACGAAGAAACGAATCATTGCTTGGAACTCACAAACCTTTATTCGTAAATAGTTTGCACCCAATATGCATCTCATACGATTCGCTCGAAAATAGTCGAGACACACATCATGGAGCAAGCACTTACCATAAAGTTACCATGGCCTCTCAAGTCTAAGGACTAATTATATGTACTATCATAAGATAAAGAATGATTCATCAATGAATGCATGCCATTACGACTACCTCATAGAATTTTCTATGTCTAGTCTCTCAGTGAACTTTTTCTTCTAACAAGCACCCACTAACATGCACATGTATCAACTACACCGATTACCGATGAAACGGGATACTAATTTAACTCCTTGAATTATGCATTGCTAGTGCAAATCTGTTCGAATCTAAGATGTCCTCATATAAAAGAATCTATGACTTAGAGAATTTAAGATCAAGACATCTAGAGACTCATTTCATGATCACCATTATATGCTTGACTTAGTCTCATAGCCTTATTCATCCAGAGGACTTCTTCCATATTTATTATTGATGAGCTAATATCAAATAATGTGAAAAAGATAGCCATTTTATTTGTATTGGAAAAATAAGATTGCTTGTACAAGATCAGTTTTTATAAGCCAAATCTAACTGGCTATGGGGCACTACTCTAACAATCTCCCACTTGCCCTAAAGGCAATTACTCTTAGTCCTTTGGCTGTCTCGAGAAACCTTCTGTGTAAGCGGCTTAGTTAGTGGATCTGCTATATTCTCTTTTGAGGCAAATCGTTCCACTCTAACGTCGCCTCTATCAATGATTTCATGGATCAAGTGATAACGCCTCATGATGTGCTTGGATCGTTGATGAGATCTTGACTCTTTCACTTGAGCGATGACTCCATTGTTATCACAAAAGATAACAACTGGCTCGGCTATGCTAAGAACTACATCCAAATCTTGGATGAAGTTTTTCATCCAAACACCCTCCTTTGCAGCATTCGATGCTGCCATGTATTCCGCCTCAATAGTTGAATCGGTTGTAGTTTCTTGCTTGGAACTTTTCTAGCTAACCGCGCTACCATTAAGGCAAAATATAAATCTAGAAATGAATTTACTATCATCTATGCCGGATTGGAAACTAAAATCCGTAAACCCTTCAAGTTTCAACTTTTCACCACCGTAAACTAGAAACAAACTAGAAACAAGTTCTTAGTTCTTCTCAAGTACTTAAGGATTATTTTTGCGGCGCTCCAATTACTCTCACTGGGATTAGATTGAAAGTGGCTCGTAACGCTTAGAGTAATACCACATTCGGTTTGGACATAGTATCACATACATTATACTTTCGATAGCGGACGCATAAGGTATGTTAAACTAGAAACAAGTTCTCAGTTCTTCTCAAGTACTTAAGAATTATTTTTGCAGCGCTCCAATTACTCTCACCAGGATTAGATTGAAAGTGGCTCGTAACACTTAGAGTAATACCACATTCGGTCTTCGACATAGCGTCACATACATTATACTTTCGATAGCAGATGCATAAGGTATGTTAGACATCTTACGTCTCTCTTCTTCCATCTTTGAGGCCACAGGCTTAGAGAGATGTAACCTATGTCTAATAGGTAGAAATCCTCTCTTGGATTCCTCAATGCTAAACTTCTTTAGTATCTTGTTTATATACGGTGTTTGGGAGAGGCCTAGCATCCTTTTTGATCTATCTCTGTAGATTTGTATTCTTAATATGAAGGATGTTTCTCCCAAATCTTTCATGGAGAATTGCATAGATAACTATACTTTTGTACACTAACATTTCTTTATCATTCTCAATAAGAAGAATGTCATTGACATAAAGCATCAAAAGTTGAATGGAACTCCCACTAGCCTTTTTGTACACACATGGCTCATACACATTTTTTATGAAACCAAACTTTTTAACTGTCTCATCAAAACGTATGTTCCAACTTTGGGGCACTTGTTTGAGTCAATAAATAGACCTTTGGAGTTTGCAATCCATTTGCTCACTCCCACTGGATATAAAACCTTCTAGTTGCTAAATATATATTTCTTTATCAATGTTGCCATTGAGAAAGGCAGTCTTTACATCCATTTGTCATAACTTATAGTCATAATATACAGCTATGGCAAGCATAATTTTAATGGATTTAGGCATAGCTATGGGCGAAAAGATTTCTTCAAAGTCCACTCCAAGCCTTTGAATATATCATTTTGTCACTAATCTAGTCTTATAGGCCGTCATCTCTCTATTTGCTCTAAGCTTTCGCTTATAGATCCACTTACAACCGACGAGTACTATACCTTCTGGTGGATCTACTAAGGTCCATATCTTACTGGAGCACATAGAGTCCATTTCAAATTTCAAGGCTTTAAGCCTGTGCCCCGAATCTATGTCTGATATAACTTTCTCGTAAGTTTTTGAATCAAGATCTATTTGGCCCGTCTCATGAAGAAATTCGAACCTTTCGGGTTGCTTCTTGACACGTTTCAACTTTCTAGGAAGTTGTGTAACAATAAACATATCTTCTTTATTTGCTTCTATTGTTTGTGTGATCGTTTGATCATTTTGAACTTCATCAAGGTAGTATTTTTTTTTAAACAAACACGTTTTGTTCCAAGTGATCATAAAAGTAATAACCCATAGACTCTCTAGGGTATCCCACAAACTTGCACAAGGTGGATCTACTATCCAACTTATCTCCATCTAATCGCTTCACATAAGTGGGAGAGCACTAAATTCTAAGATAAGAATATGAGGGTACTTTGCCATATCACATCTCATATGGAGTTTTAGGCACTGACTTCGAAGGAACTATATTTAGTAGTTTCGCTGCTGTTTCTATAGCATAATCTCAAAAGAAAATAGGAATATCGGTAAAGCTCATCATGGAACGTACCATGTCCAACAAAGTACAATTTCTCTTTTCTACTACCCCATTAAGTTGAGGTGTGCCCGGAAAAGTCCATTGTAAGAGAATCCCATTCTCTTTTAGATAATCTAGGAATTCGGTGCTTAAGTACTTGTCTCCTCGATCGAATCGAAGAGTCTTGATACAAAACTCGAGTTACTTTTCCACCTCACTCCTATACTCCTTAAATTTCTCAAAAGTTTCGGACTTGTACTTCATAAGATACAAGTGGCCGAATCGAGAAAAGTCATCAGTAAAGGTAATAAAGTAGGAGAAGTCGCTTCTTACACTAACTTTTAGTGGTTCACATACGTTTGTATAGATCAAATCCAAAAGACGTGTGGATCTCTTTAGATGTCTAACAAACGGAGCCTTGATCATCTTTCCCTTTAAATAAGATTTATAAGTCGATAAATCCTCTAAGTTACTTACTTTAAGTAAACTAGAGGCAACCATCTTACTTATCCTATTTTTTAAAATATATCCAAGCCTAATATGCCAAAGGTGGGCATCATTTTGATTATCTAACTTTTGTTTATTACTTTGAACTTGCATTATCGTTGGACATTATTCTAAATAGTACAATCTATTTTTCAAAGAACCTTGTGCACACAAAGAACCATTCTTATATATATTTAGTTTTCTGTTTTTGATAGAAAATTCAAAACCTTCACGATCTAAAATGGAAACTAAAATAATGTTCTTTATTAAACTTGGTACATAGTATACCGGGTCAAGTACAATTTTATTTGAAAGGAAAGCTAAAGTGATAATACCTATACTATATGCAGCACATTGCGTAAGTACAGGATCATATCCCCATTCTTAAGCTTTCTTCTTCTTTTCATACCCTGCAACAAATTGCAAAGGTATGATCCATATCCAGCATCAAATACCTATGAAGAAGAATCTAATGATAAGTGGGTTTCAAGAACAAATATATCGTTTTTCAAACTTGCAAGATAAACCTTGTAATTCCTTTTCCAATGGCCTAGTTTGTCACAGTAGAAACATTTAGCATTGGGATCAATCCCTTTTGTTTTTCTTGATTATGCTCTCTTGAGTCATCGGTTACTTCCTTTTAGAAGAAGAACCTTTCTTTTTCTTACCCTTCTTAGCACCTTTTTGGGCCTTAGAAGTGGAAGTAAGTATGATCGATTTATCTTTCTTGATGGTAGACTCCGTGGTGACCAACATGTTCACCAACTTGTTAATTGTTACTTTATTCTTGCCCATGTTGAAGTTCGTAATGAACTGGTCAAATGATTTAGGAAGAGCTTGGAGGGTCAAATCCACATAAAGCTCGTTGTCCATGACGATGCCAAAGTTGCTAAATTTCTCAATAAGCTCAACATCTTAAGACCGTGTTCACGGATAGTTGCCCCTTCCCATTCTCATTTGAAACAACTCCTTTGAGGTCATGAAGAGCTCATATAGAGTTTGCACACCATACAACTCTTGCAAGTGGGTATAAATCTCGGCAGTGTGCTTCAACTTCTCATGTTGTTTCTGGAGTTCATTGGACATGGATGGTAACATACGACACCGGGCTTGAAGATCATTTTCAACCCACTTTGCAATCGTATAGCGTGTGTCTTTGTCATCGTCCGGTGTGATGTCCGAGGGAGTACCATCAAGAACGTAAGTGCATTTTTCGCAATCAAGAACAATTTTGAGGTTTTCTAGGATTCTCATATGAGACTAGAATTTAGACTAGAGAGGAGAAAACCAACATTTGATGCCTTTAGTTGAACTTGATTGGAAATTCTCCAAGGAGACCGGAAGATTATTTCCTTTCTTGATCAAGCTCTTGATTTTCTCCAATGACTTGATCTTGACCAACTCTTGATGATTCCAATCCAATTCTCCAACTAGATCTTCAAATCTCCTAAGAAATGATCAAGAAAAATGAAGAATTCCTCCAAAAACTTGATGAAAACTGTGAGTGACCCTTAAAAAATGTGATCAACTTTTAATCAACAGATTTCAAATGGAATCACACCTCTAATGATAGATCCACTCTTCCTCTTTGATTATCACTTAAGATCTATGGTTAGAGATTAGATTTAAGTATGAATTTAAGAGAAAATTTGAGAGATGAAGAGAGTAAATGAGGGAAACAAAATTTTCAGATTTTTAGATCTTAAGTAAAATGGAGATGGCTGAAAAATTTTGGTGTGTTGGAGGTGTGGTTATCACATGGTATTTAAAGTGTGATCCTTGCCAACTTGGATGCGTAGTTTGTAAGGTAGTTTAGGAAGGAAGAATCTAGATTATTCTCTTCAAAATATCTTAGTTTGCATGGCATCCAAGTTGCAATCTATGTGGCATTTTAATTTACCAATTAATTAAAGTGCTACATAGATTTTAATTCACTTTAAATACCTAAATTTATTTTCCTCCTAATTTAATTTGTCTTCTTGAATAAATTAATTCAACTATTAAATTTAATTGAATTAAATTAACCATTAATTCAATTAGAATAATTTGACTCTTCAAATTAATCTATTCAAAAAGACCAATTTTGACTTCTAATCAAAATATCTCTTTATTTGCCTAAATCTAATTTAGACGATTATCTCTAATTTAATTAGAAAATCTCTACTTAAATTCATACCATGACTTAATCGAGGAAGGCGTGTGACCCATTAGGTTCATCAATTAATTAGACATGGGCTCGTAACTCTTTACGATTTATAATTAATTAAACTATTTAACTAATTACCTATAGAATTAATCTTTATTAATTCTATAGTATCTAATCTCCACAGTCGATATCTAACCACAAGCCCATGGAACCTAATTGATTGGTAAATTAATTGTGGTGTGAACCTCATCTATTTATGCATGCCGTGCAAATACAGCCCCTCCGTTTTTTATTTCGCAATTGTGGCATAGGGTTAAGATATTTTTGGCGTCCCTAATAGCCCTATAAATATGCACCTATTCTTGATGATTGATTCATTTGTGTTCTCAACTTTGGAAACTCCTTTCCAAA
>JACFYI010001461.1:127910-139933 GCA_014898755.1 Handroanthus guayacan | reverse complement strand
TTTACATTTTAAAGATGGTTCCATAACCATACAAGTTTGAATATGTAAGCATCACATTTCGAGTAATGAATGAAAAGTTCTCTAAGTTTCTCAAGACTTGAAATTCTTGAAATATGCCAGCCTATGCTTTATGCATTCTTACACTTTTCTATACACTCAAGTAACCATGAATTGCTAATAAAACCTAATCTTACGAATTTTAGATCGAAATGGCATCTAGTGGTAATACATCTCGTAACGAACCCACAAGTAAAAGAGGGAGACCTAAACGGGTATTATTTGAGGAAATCAGGGCACCTGACACACCTAACAATATCGAAAACACAACACTTCATCAAGAGCACCATGAACCGAATCCCCAAGCACGTGATGAACGGCATCAAAGAACCCCTCCGTGAAATGAGCTAACGGCTGAACAACTTCTTACCCTACTATGACAAGCCCTGAATCAGGACCAACCATGAGAATAGTCAAGACAAAGACAAGAGGAGGAGTTAGACGATAAGATGTTGGCCAGGTTCTTAAGGTTTAACCCACCCAGTTTCGATGGCAAACTTGACAATTGAAAAGACGAATTTTGGTTGTCCATGGTGGAAAGACTTTTTGAGTGTTGAGCTATTTAGACTCTCAAAAAATAAAATATGCTACTTATCTGTTTGAGGGGACCGCATACCACTGGTGGGTGATTGTAGAAAGAAAATGGGAAAGAGATGGGATAGAGAGATCTTGGGGATGATTTCGAGAAGAGTTTCTAAAGAAACTTATTTCGTGGGTAATCAGGGACTTACGAAAAAAGGAGTTTATGAGGTTAATTAGGGGTCATTATCTGTGGCCAAGTATGAAGCCGAGTTCAATCGGCTTATTCAATATACCCCGCACGTGTTGGCGGATGAAGAGAGGTGATGAAAAAAGTTTATAAAGGGCCTAAGACCTGATTTGAGGAGAGCATTAGCCATAAATCAACCTTATGATTATGATAGTGCCGTTGAGATGACAATGGAACTTGAGGTAGAGGTTTAGGAACTCCGCAAGATAGATGATAAGAAAAAGGAAAAATGGATGGGCAAGTCTGATTCTAATAAAGGAAAGAAAGGTTTCTTTAACAAGAAGCCTAAGATAGAGAGTACGACTGCACTAGCGGATAAAGGTAAAGCTTCGACGACTCCAGGGAAAGTGGATTGTGAGCTTTGTTGGGGCACTACTAACACAGAAGAGCAGTGTTGGAAAAAGCAGGGCAAGTGTTTCGTTTGCGGCAGCAATCAATACACTATTAAAGATTGCCCAAAAAGTTGCAAGGGAGGGAATGCAGGGACACAAAATTAGCAACCGGGCACCGCTGGGTATCCCCAGGTTAAGGCTAGAGCCTACGCCTTGACAAGAGAAGAAGGCACAAACCCCATCCAGGTTGTGGAAGGTAAAGTTATCATTAACAATTTTATTCATAAAGCTCTCATTGATCCTGGTGCAATGCATTCCTTTATTTCACTCAAATGTGCTAGGAGTTTAGACTTACCTTCTGAAAAATATGAAAATTTCCTATGAGATTCATACTCCAGTTGGAGGGTATTACGAGACTAACGTGAGATATCCTCAGTACCCTATGATCATAGAAAATTAGAATTTTAATGCAGACTTGATTAAACTACTAACTCGTGATTATGATCTCATTCTGGGAATGGATTGACTATTTCAACATCAAACTGAAGTTGACTGTTATACTAAAACAGTCAAGTTGGGTACCAGAGTCGGAGTTGATACCAAAAGCACAATCACGAATAGTGGTATACCTACCATTTCAGCAGTAAGGGCCGGAAAGATTATCAGAAAAGAGAGACAAGGATTTCTAGCCTATTTGATAAATAAGTCTCAAGATAAAGTTGAGCTGAAAGATGTTAAGATTGTCAATGAATTCCCTGAGGTATTTTTTGATAGGAAAATTGAGTTCGTGATTGAAATCATTCCTGGGGCAGCGCATTTCTCAAAGATTCCCTACAGAATGGCACCAACAGAATTAAAGGAGTTAAGGGAATAATTACAAGAACTGCTGGAGAAGAAGTTTTTACGATTAAGCTCTTTGCCTTGGGGAGTTTTGGTTTTGCTCGTAAAGAAGAAAGATGGGTCAATGAGAATGTGCATCGATTATCGGGAGTTAAATAAAGTGACCGTCAAGAATAAAACCCTTACCTCACATCGATGAATTGTTTGATCACCTTCAGGGGTCAACTGTTTACTCTAAGATGGACTTAAGATAAGGGTATTATCAGTTAAAAATAAGAGAAACAGATATTCCTAAAACTGCGTTTAATTCCTGTTATGTGCATTTTGAGTTTGTAGTAATGCCCTTTGGATTAACAAATGCCCCAACGGTATTTATGGACTTAATGCATCGAGTGTTTCGCCCATACCTCGATTATTTTGTTGTGACCTTTATAGATGATATTCTGGTTTCCTCTATATCAGAAAATAAGCATGAGGGACATTTACGAATTGTCCTCCAAACTTTAAATGAATGCAAGCTGTACGCCAAATTCAGTAAATGTGAATTTTGGCTTAAGATAGTGAGTTTTCTGGGACATATTATATCACAAAACGGGTTAGAAGTGGACCCAGAGAAAGTTGAAGTAGTCCTCAAGTGGAAAAGATCGGAAACAGTCACTAAAGTGAGAAGTTTTATGGGATTGGCTGGGTATTATCAGAAATTTAACCAGAACTTCTCTAAGTTCGCTTATTAGACATACTCAGAAGGATCAAAAATTTATGTGGGATCAATGGTGTGAGGATAGTTTCTCGGAGCTAAAGGAAAGATTGATGACAGCTCCCATACTCGCACTACCTGCTGGGTAAGAAGAATTCACTGTTTATACTAATACCTCAAAAAAAGGGTTAGGCTATATTCTAGTGTAGAAAGGCAAAGTAATCACCTATATCTCAAGAAAATTGAAAAATAATGATTTGACAAGCAGATACAAAAGGAATTCAAGTACAAATTACAGGGCTCAAGTTGGCCCTTATGAACAGCTTGATGCACTATCTCCCTTAAACCCTTTGAGCGAAATACAACAAAAGAAAAGGAAGGAAAATCACAAGAGCTTAAGGTATACTTTTCAGTCAGAAAAATCTGAATTTAAGACAACGATGATGGATGAATTCCTGGAGGATTATGACTTTACCATTTCACATCACCCAGGAAAGGCAAATGTCATTGCTGATGCTCTAAGCCAGGAAAGAAAGCTAGCAAACATGAGCATCTACCCAGAAATATATAGCGAGATCCTCAAGACCCAAGAAGGAGATGATTGGGTTCAGAAGCTTAAGGATGAGATAAGATCTGATTTTAGGATTGACCCTGATGGGCTATTATGATTTAGAAATCGAGTCGTCATTCCTACAAAAATGAGAGAAAGAGTGCTATTTGTAGCACATCAGACAAAGTTTTCAGTACATCCCAAAGGAACGAAAATATGTAAAGACCTGAAACAGAAGTTCTGGTGGTAAGAAATGAAGAAGGCCATAGCTGACTATATTTAGAAATGTCTAACATGCCAACTTGTGAAAATGGAGCATCAAAAATCGTCGAGAAAATTGCAACGGCTCCTAATTCCAAGTTGAAAGTGGGATCAGATCATCATGGGCTTTGTAACAAGTCTATTTATTGTAAGAAGTGGATGTGATAGTATCTGGGTTGTGGTTGATAGGCTTACGAAGTCGGCACATTTTCTGCCGGTCAAAACTCAATATAATGTTGAAAGACTCGTCATGATATAGATTAAGGAGATAGTACGATTACATGGGATTCCCCAAAGTATTGTCTCTGATAGAGACCCAAAATTTACGGCAAAGTTATGGAGGAGCTTACAAAAGAATCTGGGAATGAAATTATTTTTCAGTACTTTTGCTCATCCTCGGACTGATTGACAGTTGGAAAGGGTTCAAACTTTGGATGATATGTTGCGAGAATGTATGTTGAATTTCCCTGAAAATTAGGATAAACATCTACCGTTGGTAGAGTTCGCCTATAATAACAACTATCAAGCCTCCATTCAGATGGCGCTATATAGGACATTGTATGGTAGAAGGTACAAATCACCCTTTCATTAGGATTTAGATTAGTCGAAAAGCACTTTGAACCAAGAGAAAGATGCATTGCAACCTGAGATCATCCAAGAAGCGATAGATAAGATTCAGATCATTAAGAAAAATATGAAAACAGCTCAGGATCGCCAGAAAAGCTACACTGATAAGTGAAGAAAAGATCTAGAGTTTAATGTCGGAGATTGGGTATTTTTGAAAATTGCTCCACAAAAGAGAGTTCAGAGAATGGGCAAGAGACCCTAGATATAAAGGACCCTTTGAGATTGTGGAACGAGTCGGCCCTGTAGCATATCGACTACACCTCTTGCCAAACCTCACTGGGATCTATAATGTATTTCACGTTTCCCAGTTACGGAAATATCATCATGATCCCTCGCATATTATCGAACATCTTGATGCTCTTCTCTAGAACGATCTTACCTATGTACAGCAGCCTGGCCGCATCCTAGATTTTCAAGTTCGTGAACTTAGGAATCGTAGAATACCTCAAGTTAAGGTGCTTTGGAGAAATAAGAATATAGAAAAAGCCACTTAGGATTGTGAGGATGAGATGTGGTACAAATATCCCCACTTGATCGAATAAGATATGAATGTGGGGACCAGATTCTTTTAAGGGGGGAGTGTAATACCCTAAAAATTTTCCTAATTAAAATTTTGAACCTTCGTTTTTCAAACAATAATTCATTTCCACTATCACGAAAATTATTTTAGTGTCAAATAAGTTCCATGCATCTGAAAAATTTTCTTGCATTCGAACTCCGTTTTCTTATATTGTTTAGGCCCAATAAGCTCCTTAAGCCCAAGACAATGAGCCCAAATTGAACCTATACTTAGTCCAACTAGTTTTGGCCAAAATTAACTATTTCAAAAAAAAAAAAAATTGAAAACACAGCTACAAAAGCGGCAGCTTTGCATCCAAGTGGATGGGATCTCCATCACACCTCATCAATCCATCAGTCCTTGCATAGCTTCTTTGAGAAGCATACACTACAACAAATTGCACTTTTGGTAACAAAATAATGTGTTACCAATAGACTCAATTTCGTTACTGAAAAGATTGGTAACGAAAGTTTCGTTACCAATATTTCGTGTGCTAAAGCTCGTTGCAAAAGGTATTGGTAACGAATGTTTTGGTGCGTTACCAATGTTTGCGCTATGGTGATGAATTATTTGGTTGCCGAAAAGATAGTTTTGGAGACGAAAAATTTAGTCACGATTAGATTTGTAATATTGTAACGTAATGTTTCGTTACCATTTCTATTGTCAATTTCGTGATATATTATTTGTCGTTACCAAAGTTCAATAAATATCTTTTTTGACAATTCGTTACCATTTGTTGTGGTCACATAGTATTTTGTCACGAATAGCTAAATAATAATTTAATAAGAAAATAATTTGCTTGTTACTAAAATGTTATAAAACAAAATGTTTCGTTCTGAGAGTATTATAAAATTTTGTTACAAATATTTTACGTAACTAGTTTTTGGTTACCTTTCACATTTATGAAAATAATATTTTCGTTACAGTAAATAATTAATTCATTACAAATAAATGATTAGTTTGTAATCAATGCGTTCCGAATAATAAATTTTTGTTACCAATAAATAAATAATTGGTTACAAATAAATGATTACTTTGTTACAAATACATATGTAATGAACCATAATACTACAAAGTTTGTTTTGATAAGGATAGTAGCTCTTGTATTTGTATCAATAAGATTTGTTTGGCAAAGATTTCCTATTGGCTCCATCCGAATAAAATACATATAAGAAACACCAAATTTTAAATGAAAGATCACTGCAATTCGCAAATTTGAAATACAAACCATAACAAAAAAATTCCATGTGTACCCAAATTGTATTTCTAAGAAGTCATAACAAGCTTCCACAAACTTATATGTATATTACCAACGAGTCATAATAAGTCATAAAATATACCATCATAACAAGTTATGAAATATACCATAAACCTACTTATCTTTTGTAAACAAAAATGTGATCCTTATCATCCCATCCAATATGCCAAAATATTGTGCACATCCTTCCAACATTCCACAAAAGTAAAGCTTGTCATTTGTGGCTTCTCCAAAGACAAGTTCCATAACTGTATGGTAAGAAGTATTATGTTAATTTGGTATTTTAGAAATAAGTAGGAAGCAAACATGTATAAGTTCCAACATTAGACAAAAAATACAACTATACATGATTTATAGAAGCAAGTAGGATGAAAGAAAGCGTAAGTTCCAACATTAGGCAAAAAACACGATTATACATTATTTTATTGCTACATGATAATCTCAAGCATTTTGCCAACATGATTTAATAAAATTTATTTCATTTAAAAGGAAAAAAGTTAAAATATGAACGAGTCTTGTATGCAAAAGGTTAACAACTCAATAAGGTGGGGCTAGTCTTTGTTTTGGAAATTTCCTAATATACTAGAATCACCCTCATAGTCAAAAGACCCAATCAACAAAATCTAAACAAAACATGACATACAATGGATAAGACAAATCACATTCACAAAGATTGTACACATATGAGAATTTTTTAAGGTCAGATAGGTCGTACATGTATGATAATCTATTCTATTTCTTACCCACAAAAAGAAACATGCAATAATTAAATGTCCAATCAAAACACATACTTGCTTTCAACGGAGTTTGTCTTGCAATGCCGCCATCACTTGTTTCAACCCATTTTGACTATCTTTCTGGCTTACTATTTCTGCATCTTGCTTCTGGCACCATTCCTCATAGCTTTGAATTTGTTCTTGTTGAGTTTTGATGAGATCAAAAGCAGCTGGTAAGTCATTTTCTATATTAGTCTACTTCTTCTTGACCGTCTCAAGTTGTATAGTTTGAAGTTTCAACTTCTTGGTTTCTTGTGATGGGAAAACTCCATAGCCCATTCCTCTCTCGTACCCCGACCGTGTGTCAAGTGTCTCCCTAATAATATCCCTTTCAGAGATTCTCTATTCGCCATCTTCAATTGCTTCCTCCCTCATCCTTTTCATTTCATTCTATCATGTGCACAATATATTAGACTTATTAATTTTTGTATAGAGATAAATACATATATGTGGGAATAGAAAACATTTATTGTAAAACTCACATGTTTGCTTGCAACTATAGCATTCACATACTTTCCAGTATCTTTTTTCATATGAGTGATCCAAAATTATCCACTTCACTTCGATTTTCCTCTATTATCACAAGTAAAAATTTTAGAATAGAATTTATTTAAATCAATAACAGAAAATATATAGATAAGAAAAGTTAGTATTGCATTACCATTTCCATCAATCGTACAGTGAATGAGTTTGAACCTGATGTATGAGGATATGACAAATATGCTCTATTAGCTAATATATGACGTGCTCTATTAGCTGAATTGGCTCATGCTTATAATATCCATATCAGCGCCACTTGTAGAGATGCTAGATGAAGATACAGGCAGAACTCTTCCTACTCTAGTTGGACAGAATCTTCTTGCCTGATGGAAACTATTTCATGACCATTGAAATAATTAGTGTTTAGGGTTGTCATGCCTAAGCTTTTGTGTAGGTAGAGAATTTCAATTTTTGTTCATAACAGCTGTTAGGTAATTTTGGGGGGTCACTTATGGTTAAGTCAAGGTTACTATCAATAGAAGTATATGAAACAAGCTCCTTTTTTTCTTTTTCCTGGGTTGGTATAACAACTCAGTTAAGGAAAGGCAAGTAGGATTTTTAAAATTATTTTAATTTCAAAATCATTAACTTGGAATTGCTATCTTTCTATTTCGTGATCCCTTGCAGCGACATCGCTAGATTGGGGCTCGGAATGATGTCGCTCATGGCCGACCAGTTAACTTTTTCCTCCCTTAGAAACATAACCCATGTTTGGGAATTTCTTATCTTCCTAATTCTTGGTCTTTTAAGCTTAAAGTTTGAAATAATTTAGTTGGATAAGATAGCATAATTGTCCATACTCTTATCCTAATTAGTTGGATATGATAGCATAATTGTCTATACTCTTATCCTAATTAATCATTCTCACTGATGTTTGAGGTTGTTGGCTCCATTCACTCTCTCAATCATAGATGGGATTTGGTGATGGTGGAAACCTAGCTATGTTTATACTAGTACGTGAAATGAGTGGTCTAGAATGTTGCAAGATCAATTTATTGTTAGCATGAATCATATTCAGGAAATGTCTGTTATGATTTTGATCTTCAATCACAGCAAGAATCCATCCGCTATCAATCAAATAAAATGACTGATTATCTAATTGTACTTAAATTCGTAGAGGAATTGGAGAAGGGTGGATAATTATATTAGGAGTTGGATCTTAATTTCTTGTGCAAAATGTTATCTTCTATTTCTTCACAATGATGGAAATGTTCATTACACACATGTTCTTTTGTTGATCTAACTCATGTTTGTTTGTTTTTGAACTTTGCTAGTGTCGTGATTGTTAAGAACACCATCAGGAGGCTATTGGTCTAGTTTCTTGTAGAATTATAATAGGAAATTAATTTTTCGGTTCAATCCTCACCAGACTCCTTGAAGAGGGAGAAAAAAAGGCTATTATTAAGGTTTGGATTTTCTGGTAGTCAATATTCGATGATGTGTAAGTACTTGAAAGCTAATATTTAATTCATGTATCCACTCCATGCCCTTCAAAATTTCTTTAATGATTTGATTGACTTGTTCCCAATTTTATTTTGTTATTTTGCTATTTCAGGACATTCTGAAAAGGTCGTGCACCTGATAAACTTTTTAGATATAGAACACAAGAATTATTCCCTAGAAATGCCCCAATCGTGGCTGGTAATGGAGAGAGGAGAAGTGGTTTTACAGCAGTTGGTGGAGTATCTGGAATTGAATTTGTTGTGTATTCAAACTTGGATCCTCAATTTGTCCTTAGCACTTCTAGTTTGAATGAAAGAGGTTGCACGAGAAGCTGCAAAACAAAATAAAGGACAACAGTAGTCCACTTCAAAAGATGCTTGAAAATGTGAATGCTGGAAATTTTGAGCTTGAAAAGAAAACACGTGGTGTAGTGGCTGGCTTCCAGTTTGTGTTTAACTCTCTTTTTCCTTCTGATGTTCATGCAAAGTGCATAATGTTTATAAAATGGATCTTTAACCAGAGTTTCTCATGTGATCTTTTCTCTCTCATTACATTTATTTCTTCAGTTTAAAATACTCTTGCCGAGTACTTGTACATGATTAGTTTTCAATGGCATACAAATGCTTCGTTAAAAAGTCCATGTGGGGACAGGATTTTTGCCAAATGAAATAACAAAGGCAGAGTTATTTCATTGAGAATAATATTTTTTTTGTGATTTGACTTCATACGAAGGATTAGATCACTTAGTAGCTTTGGATGTTGCCTAGTATATTTTTTCCTTTCTTTTTGTTTTTCTCATTCCAATGTGTAGTTTAGTATTTTTTTCCTATGCTTGTGGATTTATCACACAAGATATTGAAATTAATTTTTATTTCTTTTTAAATTTTGCTAGATCCTACATATACCTCGAATTAAAATATACATAAGAACTATTTAAAAATTGAACATTAAAAGTATTAATGAATTATGATTGTGTTTAAATAGTGATATAATCTTAATTAGGAAATTTTAATTTTGAGCTAAATATTATTTACTCAATTAAATATTAAAATAAATTAAACAATCAAATTTAATTATAAGTATTCTAATTTTCAAATATTTAAATTAATTTCTCTCCAAAAAAAATTTAAATTATTATTTTTTTAACCTATTTAGCCAAAATTAATAACAAAATAAAATGTGACAAATTAGTAACTAATGGTTAAATTAGTTAAACTAATTTGGATTTAGTAACGTAATAAATTGTTATCATATTCGTATAACAAAATTTTGGGGGGGACCCGTTTTTGGAGGGACCTTAATTTACCTTTAGTAACGAAATATATAGTTATGTTACCCGTCATTGGTAACGAAAGATAATATGTTACAAGAAGTAGGAAACTTTGTTACAAATAAAACTTCTGAAATGTCGAGGAATATTATTTGTGACGAAACATAATTTTCTATAACGACTCTGCATTTAGTTATGTAAGATAAAAATCAATGGTAACTAACATTTATTATAGGTAATGAAATTATTTGTTGGTTACCAAAGATGTGCAAGCAGGTAACGAAATCTTAATTTTGTTACATATAATCAAGTATTTGTAAAGATGTTAACCATCGTTACCAAAACTTTCATTACCCGAAATGCAATTTGTTGTAGTGTATCGATGCCGTCAAACTCTTTTGCATGATGAAATCAAGTGATCGAATCAATTTTGGACTCAATTGAAGAAGATATAAGAGTTCTGAAGAGCTCGAAACTGATCAGAAGTCGACTCCTGCTCTAGTTAGGATTCTTGTACTGTATTTAGGACTTGTTTTCTTTTGTTTTGATCATCTTGGAAAATTCTAAAAACTGGATCGAAAGGAAGCATTCAAGATCATCACCACGTTTTTTGTATCTCAGTATTTCGTTCTTTTCTTTATTTTCATGTTTATATGTTCATATTCATTAACATGAATATGAACTAATTTTCTTTTTCTAGGATTATGTACGAACCGATTTTTATGGATTAACTCAAGAGTTGATGTTTTCCTTTTATTAATCATTAATTTTTGATTATTTCTTTTATTACAGTGTTCATCTTAATTTGATTGTCCGGCCAACTTTCTAATTAAATCCTCTAAACTCTAAAGAGTCTCGGTAGGGATGTTTAGAGTAGAATTATCAATAAAAGAACTTAAGTTTGATTTATTTGCATAAACTAAGTAAATTGATTCGTGTGTAAGATAGAAATATACTTGCATGCCTTAGGTAGCTCATTAAGTGATTCTAGATTAACTTCTAATTAGCGTAATTCACATAGGAATATAGTGAATTAGCTGATTAGGAGTTTTGAAGACAAGTTACCTGGAAAGGACTTGGAGTTGCTTTTGACTTAGAGCTAGTAATCATAATTAATCGAGAAGTTTTAGGAAAATATTAAAGAGAATTGATCCATGTCAAAAGGGGCTTACATAATTCTAGAAGTGTTTTATTATCAAATTTTCTCCAATACTATTCTTAAAACTTTGCATTATCAAAACTCTTCAACCAAAATTCTTTTCGGTTACAAATTGGTTTGGTTTTAGTTGAATTTTATTTTCGCAAATTTTCTGTTGAAATTATACCGATTCCTCTTGGGAACGATACTCTACTCACTCTTTATTACTTGTTGCGATACGTGCACTTGCATGTGGATTTTTACCCAACATCATTCATGGAAGAATCAAGGGTATAGCAAAATATGAAAATAGTGGTATAATATGAAAAAATTGAAAATTAATAAAGAAAGAAAGATGAACTATTTGGAAGATTGAAGAATAAACTTGAAAAATACCTCTTTGGAAACCTAAATCCTAATAAATCTTCTTAAAGGCTAAAGCTCGATTTTGAAGGCTCAACTCGATTTTGAAGACAATTTGAAATTTCTATTGAAGAATGGAAGAAGCAGGAAGATGCGACTGTTTTCTTGTGAATGTTCGAAAAGAAAGTGAGAAGCAATATGAAAAAGTGGCCTTTTTTGGGTAGGCTAGGGTTGGATTTTACTTTTCAGGTTTTTTTCTTTCTTTCTTTCTTTTTTTTTTTTTTTTCGTTTGTTGAAAACCGATCAAAGAACTGGTCCAACCAATCGTTTTTATACCCATTGACTCCAGTTTTTACTACTACCGGTTTCTATCATTAAACTGGACAGAACCATGATCGTTTCCTGATCAAACCAATCAAATCGGTCAGTCCGATCTAATTTCTTGAACGTTGCTTATGAGGGAATTGTTAGGAAAAATAATTATAGACTGTAGTAATACTTGTGTATTTTCAAATAAATCACACACAATCACAAAATAATTCA
>JACFYI010001461.1:105938-121419 GCA_014898755.1 Handroanthus guayacan | reverse complement strand
AGATTCCTTGTTACCTACATCGGATTGGAAATTGATATCTAAAAATTTCTCAAATTTGAATCCTTCACTACTGCAAATTAGGGACATTTCCTTTTTTTTTCCTAAGGGCCAAACGATTATATTTTTGTGATACTTCATTGACATTCACTAGAGCACCATGAATAAATAATTGTTTGGTGCTTTAGAAGCACAAAAGGACTTGCCCTTAATTTGCTATAGTAGAGAATTAAAATTTGAGACACTTTTGAATATTAGTTTTCAATTTGATATAAATAATAAAGAATCCAAGCGCAAATTTGTATTTTGCCTTAATGATGGCATAATTAGTTTGAAAAGAGTTCGAAGCTTAAATCATGGCCAACTCAAGCACTAAGCCAATGTGTCAAATGGCATAGGATACTGAAAGGGAAAGTTTCTGGATGCAAAAACTCATCCAAAGAATTAGATGTAGTACCTAGCATTATCGATTGAGTTGTTATGGAGATAATAATAGAGCCTATATAAAGGAGTCAAGATCTCATCGCGTATCCAAACACAAGATAAGGCATTATTAATAGATCTTTAAGATCAATGATAAAGGCAACTTAATTGAGTGGAATACATTGCTTCAAAAGAAAATAAAGCAAATCCATTATTTTAAACCTTATCGTCATGCGTCTTTGAAGGGTATGCTTTAAAGCTTGTGGAAGACTGTTTGAGTAGTGTTCAGCAAGCTAATGGAATTGGCTGTAAATTGCTCTTTTTGTGAAGCTATTTTATTTTTATCAACATATTTATAAATGGCCACATTCATCTCATGCGTGCTGTATTGCTGAAGGTGAAGATTAGGCTAAAATAAAATAAAACGCAGCGGAACTACATATTCATCACCATAAACAAAAGCTTAAATTTTTATAGGATCCTCATATGAGTCTAGAATTTATATTAGAGAAGAGGAAACCAACTTTTGATGCCTCTAAAACAAGCTTAACCAAACACCCTTCAAGACAACCGAATAGATGGATCTTTTCCTAAATTGATGTTTGATCTTCTTCAAAACTTGATCTCCACCAACTCTTAATGATTCCAATCCAATTCCCCAATTAGATTTTTCAAATCTCCCAAGAAATGATCAAGAAAAACGAAGAACTCCTCAAAAAAACTTGATGAAAAACGTGAGTGCCCCTTCAAAAACGTGATCAACTTTTGATCAACTAGTTTCAAGTGGAATCACACCTCTAATGATAGATCCACTCTTTCTTTTTTATTATCACTCAAGATCTTTGGTTAGAGATTAGATCTAAGTATGAATCTAAGAGAGAATTTGAGAGATGAAGAGAGAAAACTTGGAGGAAAAAATTTTCAAATTTTTAGATCTTCTAAATTGAGAGATGGCTGAAATTGTGTGTATGGTGTGAGGTAGTTATCACATGGTATTAAAAGTATGATGCTTGCCAACTTGGATGCTTAGTTGGCAAGGTGGTTTTGGAGGGAAGAATCTAGATTCTTCTCTTCAAAATATCTTAGCCTACATGGCATCCAAGTTGCAATCTATGTGGCATTTTAATTAACCATTTAATTAAAGTGCTACATAGATTCTAATTCACTTAAATACCTAAAATTATTTCCCTCCTAGTTTAATATATCTTCTTGAATCAATTAATTCAACTATTGAATTTAATTGAATCAAATTAATAATTAATTCAATTAGAATAATTTGACTCTTCAAATTAATCTATTTAAGAAGACCAATTTTGACTTTAGTGAAATATTTTGAGTTTTAGTCAAAATCTCTCTTTATTTGCCTAATTCTAATTTAGACGATTATCTCTAATCCAATTATAGAATCTCTACTTAAATTCATACCATGACTAAATTGAGGAAGGCGTGTGACCAATTAGGTTCATCAATTAATTAGACATGAGCTCGTAACTCTTTACGATTTATAATTAATTAAACTATTTAATTAATTACCTATAGAATTAATCTCTATTAATTCTATAGTACCCAATCTCCATAGTCAATCTCTAACCACAAGCCTATGGAGCCCAATTTATTGGTGAATTAATTGTGGTACGAACCTCATCTATTTACGCATGTCGTGCAAATACGTTCCCTCCGTTTTTCATCTTTCGATTGTGGCCTAGGGTTAAGATATTTTCGGCGTCCCAAATAGCCCAATAACTATGCATCTATACTTAATGATTGATTCGTTTGTATTCTTGACTTTGGAAACTTCTTTCGAAATCGACACACCCAAATAGAGTATGGAAATTGACTTCAACATGAATATATCTCTTTCTGAAATACTTAACGCCCAAATCAAATGATTTCAAGATAAAAATACGATAATTCCATACAGAAATATGCCTAAAATATAATGCAATTATGGAATTATCAAATGATATATGGCTAATGTTGCATATTACTTGTTAGTTATTATCTCTGTTTGAACATTAAGTGTTTGATGAAATGCTTATATGAACATGAAGTGTTTGATGACTATTAGAATGAAAATTATAAAGTGGGAGCATATTATTATGCAGCTTCTCCACCTATGGTAGTATACTGAAAGTAGAAGAGGAATGAATTGGATAACTAAATTGAATTGGTAGCTGAATCTTTCCCCAAATGTCCACATTTTGCATCTTGTATCTCAACATTTATTCTAGGTCATGCAATACAAAGTTTATTAACAGCTACTTAAAGTATTTTTGTAAGAGAATCATTTAATATATTTGGGATATATACTTAAAATAAAATATGAATTCAAATAAATGATCTGTAATAAACAGAATATTGTAGCAAGTTGAAAAAGATCTGTATTAACTTTTCTTTCGTGTTTTCTAAGCTGATGGCTCCAAATTTATGAGCAATTAATCCTTATCCTTTGCTTGCTTAATATTCAAATTTCTTTGGATAGAAGTTAGCAATAATGATCATTAAACAATTTAATTAGTGTCAAATGAGGATGCATGACTGAATGGCAAGCGTAGATGCCACAACAACGTGTGAATATGTGATGGATTATATTTATTTATATTCCAAGAGAGTGAACAATTAAGTAAGTTTATAGGGATCTGAGCCTTGAGATTATCTGAAGACCAAATCACTTGAAGTTTGGTGACAAGAGAATACAAAGATGTTAATCACAGACAATATTTTAAAGATGAATGGTTAATTATTTCTTCATTTTACATTTTTGTGATTTCATATCATTATTTATCAATTTGTAAACCATTCAAAATTTTCTAGAATTGTTTACTTATTAGAGCAAATTTTGCCCATTTTTTAATTAAATTTGCACGACATGGACGATGTTGATCAAACATTGCCTACGAAATCACAATCAGTGGATCAAACATCTAATAATCAAATGTCAAATTCGAGACAAAAGGCAGATCCTGCGTGGAAATATTGTTATGAAGTACCATCAAAGAGCGAAAAATATAGGACAATCATATGCCAATCTTACAATCAAGAAATTTCTGGAGGGGGGATCAATCGAGTGAAGCAACATCTTGCTAGCATAATCGGTAATGGAAACTATGTCCTAAAGTTACTTTGGAAGTTCGCTTTTAAATGAAAACAACTCTAGCAGAGATTAGTCAAAAGAAAAAAGGAAATCTTGAAGCTTTTGATGATGTGAATCATTATGAGAAGATGAAATTCAAGAGATTCCACATTCAGGGGATAAAAGAGAGGATAGTAATAAAAGAAAGAGGACTAAAGATATAAAAAACTATATGAAAGGCAAGGCTTGAATTGATTCATCCCAACCTAGTATACAAGCTTGCATGTAAAGCAGAGAAAGATGGCAAGATACTGTTATGGGGATTGCTCTATCATTTTATGATAGTTGTATTCCGCTAAATGCTGTGAATTCGCCCTATTTTCAGCCAGTAATTAGTAGGATAGCCACCATGGGCCATGGGTATATCAGACCTACTTATTATGCACTAACATTTCCTTTACTTAGAGTAGCTAAAACACAAGTTTAGTTGATTATTGATTCTTTTCGTGCTAAGTGGGTTGAGATTGGTTGTACAATTATGACCGATGGTTGGACTGATAATAGGCATAGGTCTTTGATTAATTTTTAGGTTTATTGTCTCTCTGGAATTTCATTCATTAAATTTGTTGATATTTCAAATATAGAAACAAATGCTAACAATTTGTGTAATCTTTTGGTTGTAAGTTGTTGAAATGATTGGTTCTAAAAATGTTATGTATGTGGTTACTGATAATGTAAGCAATTATAAAAGTGTCAGAAGATTGTTTTCTGAAAAAGTATCCATCAGTATGTTAGTCTCCTTGTGTTACTCATTGCATCAATTTAATTATGAAAGACATATTTGAGATGTGTCTTGTTACTAATGTGTTGACATTTGCTTCAAGGATTGCTTCAATTTAATTATGCTTGGTTAAGGAAAAGGCCGGGTTGGGTAGAAATTATTCACCCAGGAGATACCCATCAAATCTCTCAAGGAATGACCAAGAAAAAAGAAAAACTCTTCCAAAAACTTGATGAAAACCGTGAGTTGCCCTTAAAAAACGTGATCAACTTTTGATCAACAAGTTTTAAGTGGAATCACACCTCTAATGATAGATCTACTCTTTCTCTTTATTATCACTCAAGATCTATGGTTAGAGATTAGATTTAATTATAAATCTAAGAGAGAATTTGAGAGATAATGAGAGAAAAGTTGGAGGGAAAAAAATTTCAGAATTTTTTTTTTTTTTTTAATCTCAAAAGATGCAATGGCTAAAATTTTTTTGGTGTGTTGGAGAGGTAGTTGTCACATGGCGTTTAAAGTGTGATTCTTGCCAACTTGGATGCTTAGTTGACAAGGTAATTTTCGAAGGAAGAATCAAAATTCTTCTCTTCAAAATATCTTAGCTTACATGGCATCCAAGTTGCAATTTATGTGGCATTTTAATTAACCAATTACTTAAAGTGCTACATAAATTCTAATTCACTTTAAATACCTAAATTTATTTCCCTCCTAATTTAATTTATCTTCTTGAATCAATTAATTCAACTATTGAATTTAATTGAATCAAATTAACCATTAATTCAATTAGAATAATTTGACTCTTCAAATTAATCTATTCAAGAAGACCAATTTTGACTTTGGTCAAATATTTTGACTTTTAGTCAAATCTTTCTTTATTTGCCTAATTCTAATTTAGGTGGTTATCTCTAATCCATTTAGAGAATCTCTACTTAAATTCATACCGTGACTAAATCGAGGAAGTCGTGTGACCCATTAGGTTCATCAATTAATTAGATATGAGCTCGTAACTCTTTATGATTTATAATTAATTAAATCATTCAACTAATTATCTATAGAATTAGTCTCTATTAATTCCATAGTACCCAATCTCCATAGTCGATATCTAACCACAAGCCTATGGAGCCCAATTTATTGGTGAATTAATTGTGGTGCGAACCTCATTTACTTACGCATGTCGTGCAAATACGATCTCTTTGTTTTCTATCTCCCGATTGTGGTATAGGGGTAAGACATTTTCGGCGTCCCCAATAGCCCAATAACTATGCATCTATTATTAATGATTGATTCGTTTATGTCCTGAACTTTGAAAACTCCTTTCCAAATCGACACACCACCTTGCACAAGAATTTTCTTGAATCGAATCATTATAAAAAACATATGAGATATATTCATTCATCAAGACAAGGAAACGGAACCTTTCTTGGAACTCACAAACCTCTATGTGTAGATAGCTTGTACCTAACGTGCATCTTGTATGATCTGCTAATCAGTGATCGAGACGCACATAAAAAAATAAGGACCTACTATAAGGTTACCATGATCTCTCAAGTCTAAGAACTAATTACATGCACTATCGTAAGATAGAGAATAATCCATCACCGAATATCACTACGGCTATCTTATGAAATTCTCTATATTGGGTCTCTCAGTAAATTTGTTCTTCTAACAAGTATCCACTAACATGCACCCATATCAACTACATCAATTGTCCATGAAACGGGGCAATGATTCAACTCCTTGAATCATGCATCGTTAGTGCACGTCTATCTGAATCCAAGATGCCCTCGTGTCAAGGATTCTATAACTTGGAGAGTTTAAGATCAAGACATCTAAAGACTATTTTCATGATCACCATCATATGCGTGACCTAGTCTAATAGTCTTATATGATCTAAAGGACTTCTTTTATATCAATTGTTGATGAGACAATTTACGAGAATATGAAGAAAATTGTCATTTTATTTATATTGCAAAAATAAGATTGTGTACAGAAGAACAGTAATAATAAAGTCAAATCTAATTGGTTGCAGGGCACTACTCTAACAATTACAAAAACTTGCTATCAAGATTTTAAGTCAAACTTCATCTTCCTCCAGTTGTGAGTGTAACTGGAGTGTATTTAAGCACATCCACTAAAAAAAAAAAAAAAAAGGAATCGATTGGAGCATGCTAGACTTAAGATCTTGTCTTTGTTCACTATAATTTGGGTTTGCAACATCGACATGAAGATTTTTTTCGTTTACTTTAAATTTTATTTTAATATTCTCTTAGTTGATTTTTGTAGTTATTATAATAAATATTAATTTTATGTCTTTTTATATGCTTTGTAGTCTTAGTACCAAGAATAGACCATATGATCCGATTGATTATGAGTGTATTGACAGGGTGGAATTTTAGTTAGTTGATAAAACACCAAGTAGAGAGCTTGACTATGATAAATTGCAACAAATGCTTGAGAAAGATATTTCTAATGATCAATTACGAGCTAAGCAATCAAATGGTTAATATGTACTTTGGTTTGATTCAATTTTCTAAATGTCATGTATTTCTTGTTTGTTTACATTTTCAGTTTTTGTTTAGAGCATGCAAGCAATGAGAATGAAGATGAATTTATGGGAAATGATGATATTGTCTTGTCAAAATATGGGGATGTTTGGACTAGTTCACGTGATAGTGGTGATACTATGAATATTGTTTATTTGACAAGGTTTGATGAGAGTGCGAACCCGAAAAATTATTGAAAATTTGTGTATTATTACTTTATTGTCTGTTATAATATTAGTTTTGATTAATGCCTAAAACTTTTATATTATTTAAGATAATATTAGTTGGTCTTGTACTAGATACTTAAGGATATTTTATTTTGTAAGATTTACTTAATGATTTGACATTTTAAATTGATGATATTAATTGATGTATGAATATTATTATGGAGTAAAGTTGGAGAAAATTTTATAAATAGTAGGTATTTTTTTTTCATTATATATATTGTATATTTATTTTTTTGCATTCTTTTATATTTTTTAATATATGTGTGTATATATATTTATTTATATATAATTTTATATATAAAAATAAATATATTTATGACGTCATACCAGTTGAATCAGTAATTAAATCGATTGAACCAGTAAACAACAAGGCCACGGGTTTGATCAGTGGTTCGATTCCTTGAATATTGCTCAGAAGTTTACTAACTTACATAAATATCACTAGTTAGAGTTTTGAACGGAATTTGATAGATTCACCCAAAATCAATTAAACTTCCTAACATATCCCACTTTTAGTATCTAGATTCTTACAGATTAAACTATCATTGTTAATAATTGTTATTTATCATAAACAACTAGAAAAAATTAAGAGAAAAGCACATTAAGCCACCCGAACTATGTTCATTTTTGCACTTTGCAATCTAATCAAAGAAACTTTACACTTTACCATCTTAATTTTGCAAAATTTTTGCTTTGCAACCTCAGTATATTTTTCAGGAAATATTCCACCAGAATATTCACACAATGGACACATATCTGAATATTAAGATATGAAAAGTCTCACTTTACCACCTGAACTTTGTGAAATTTTGCACAATGCTACCTGCCGATAGTATATGTCCATCGAAAAATAGATTGGGTTACAAAGTGAAAAATTTTACAAAGTTAAAATGACAAAATATAACTTTTTTTATTGGGTTGCAAAGAACAAAAACACGCATAGTTCATGTGGCTTAATGTACTTTTCTCAAAAACTAAATCCCTGGAAGTACAAATTAGTAGTTATTATCATGGGTAATCATATTATAATATTTAAATCATATTATCATATTATAATATTTAAAATTGAATCCAATTAATGGTTCCATCTCTTTCCAATGTGGACCATGATGTTGTCAAGTTATTTTTTCATTATTTTGTCATTTAGATTATTTCTATATTACTATTTTTGCTCTTTTATATTGATGTCTTTCCAAAATTAGATTTCTTTTAAATTGTATTATTCAATACATATCTTTTCTAACCCCTTAAATTACTCCGTTAAATTTGAATTCCAATCAATTCAATAAATATTTCCAGATTTATGATGGCCTTGTCAATTCGGACATTCGGATGCGGATATTAGTACATTCGTATCCGCATCCGAATAATATCCGGATGTGAATATTCGGATCTGAGAATTATCGAATTTTAAAAATGAATATCCTTATCTGCATCTATTGGATATCGATCGGATATTCAGATACTTGATATCCGCTTTAATAAATATTCTTATATCCATTAACCGCAATCTTCATTCGAAATTTGATTTTGTTACTTTATATATCTGAATTTGTTATATTAATGCCAAAAAATTAAAATATAAGAGTAAAATCACTTTAAATGTTCCAATTAGCCTAAAGTTTTAATATATAGCATATAATTTTTGAATTTTATTTTTATATATAATTTAATACCTATAAATTATATTATATGCATAATTTATTATATCGAAAATTCTACGCAAATGCGGATAATTTTCGGATACAAATATTTCGGATGCGGATGCTATTATATCCATATCCGAAATTTTAGACAACGGATACGGATATAGATATATCTGAATATTTTCGGATACGGATAATATTTGCCAATTTCGAATACGGATGCGGATGGACGAATGGACATTTGGATATTTTTTACAGGCCTAATTTATGATTCAATTTATTATATGTATATATTTACCAAAACTTTTTCATTAGATAATTTATAGAGTAGTTGTAATTTATTCTACTTAATTCAATTGTCACTTATCAATTTGTATGTAATATTTGCAAAATTGTAATCAAACATATTCTTCAATTCTATCCCCATTCAATAAAATAAAACAATATAGCTAAAATTTCCTTTTTCTTTTTTATGTTACATAATTTAATCTACGTAAATTATTTGTTATTTTTGATTTACATATTTACTATATTATATAAGCATGTATGCGCGTGGCAACAGTACCACGCGCGTGAGCCTTCTTTTTTCATTTTTTTTCCGCCGAACAAAACGACATGGTTTTGAGTTTCTCTGCAGTAAATTTTTGTACAGCCTGCTTTCTGTGTTGTTCATCACTATTCATTTATTTGTGGGCCCCACGAAGGTCAGAAGAAACGTGTGTTTGGACCTCATTTTTCCTCTTTTCTCGCATACCATTTTGATATTAGTGTTTTCTTTTCTTGGGTTTATCACACATTAACGTCTCTTCATAAAACGCGTGGGTTGCTTTTTCCAATTTTCTTTTTTTCACAAAACATCGTTTTGTGCTTTCCAGCTTCAAATATTTGTACTGCGTGCTGCTTAAGTTGTTCCCTCTTTTGATTTTTTGCGGGTCCCACAGAAAGGCCGAGGAAAAATTATCTTTCGCATGATGCTACTGTTTTCTTCCTTTTTTCCGTCTACACTAGGCATAAACAACTTGTGCCTCATGCTGATTTTCATGTACCTTGCAATTTTTAATATTGTAAGTGGGGTACACGAATGAATAATGATGATTAATTTTTTCCAATCACAATGCTCGAGGTGTGCTCTGACAACCATTCCTTTCTTTTTCTTTACCCTATTTTTTGGTTTCCCTTTATCTTTTATGGAAAATAACAATTTACTTTACTTACTTAATTCAAATTCATGTATTAAGAATAATCTTATACAAATTATCATAATTTAATAAACATAAAAATTAAGGAAAAAAGCATCCAAATAAAATATTATTTTATTTTATGAGAAATTAAAAAATAAATCATATTATAATATGAAATTAGCAAAAATTATAGAATACAAATTATAAATAGAATCATATTACTAGATGATTAGCAAAAATTCTAGAATTGAAACATCAAATTTTCTTTCGTAAAATACCCTCATTCATAAAAATAACTAAAAATATTAGATACATAGAAATATTGCAAAATTCATAAAAGAAGTAATAATAATAAATAAACAACTTAACCAATAATATTAGCAAAAATTATAAAATAAAAATATATAGGAATCTCATTAAAATATGATTAACAAATATT
Organism: Handroanthus guayacan; assembly: GCA_014898755.1. Lineage (NCBI taxonomy): Eukaryota > Viridiplantae > Streptophyta > Magnoliopsida > Lamiales > Bignoniaceae > Handroanthus > Handroanthus guayacan. Next base: position 111,106 of record JACFYI010001461.1, on the reverse strand, counting down.
TCAGGATGACTTGAAAATGTACTTTAAAATTAAGAATCAAATTTTCTTGCATAATTTATCTTGGTTCAACAAAAAATTATCAAATACATATAAATATCATAGAATACATAAAAAAATATTAAATAACTCATTCAATGAATGATTGTATAGAGATGGAGAAGAAATGAAGACTAAATGTCTTCATGTTTTTAACGAAATTTTATATTTGGAATACAAATCATAATAAATATAACCATTACTAAATTATTTATATTGTTCCTAAATTTTTGGAATTAACCCTGCCAATTGGATATGAGAAGCATTTATTTTGTTTGAAGAAAGTTTAACTCTAGATAGGTACTCACAGCTTGGAAAATTTATGCTTGGTTCATAGAGCTCATTTGGTGGGAGGGATTACATGGGATTAATTTATAATTCATTTTAATTGGACGTTTAGTTAACATATTTAGAGCACATGATTAATAAGTGGCCCTGTCTCTAATCCCGACTGCTCTTGGATTACATATCACATACTAGGGGCCGGATCCATGCTCTAATTATCACATATCTTTAGGATTAATGAAGAAGAAGACAGATTATCCCTAAAGAATTAAAATTAAATTAAATCAAACTCTAATATATAATTTATGAAGGGATAAAAAAACAATTATAATAAAATGTGAATGACAATTATTATATTTTATCAATTATCACAAGAATAAATTCTATGAACCAACCAATGAATTAGAAAATATATGAGATATTCTTATTTCAAATCCATGTAAGCAAACATATTATGGGATTAGATTGATATGTATTCTAGAAAATACATTATTTACTTTATCTATTACATCTAATTCTATCCTACAAAGCAAACGAGCCTAAGAGAATAATTGCATTGAATTTCACTCGATTTTGCAGTTGTTAGAATATAATTGCATACAATTCAAATTTAAAAATTCAACATTAGTTTGATTATTAATCTAAATCATGTTTCCACATGGTAATATATTTTAATTTAATACTTTATTGGCCTAATTATATATGTATGTAAAGAGAAAATAACACATAACTTAATTAAAAGAAATTATATAACAAAATAAAAGGTTAGTAATATCTCAAACAACATAATGACAAAAGATATAAAAAGAAAAACTAATGAGGATTACGATGACTAATTCTAGGGAAGTGATACAAGAGGATGAGAGACACATGTTTGGAATATATATATATAAAGAGATAAAGAAAAATTTAATATTTACATATATAAATAAAAAATGGAAGGAATCACATTAGATGATGCAATGTGATGGCGTGGAATTGATGATTTAAATTATGTAAATTAGATGAAGTTTAAGAAACCATTTCTCTGAAATCTAATATATTCTAAGAAAAATGGATTTTCCTAAAATTTGATTTACTAAACTTAAAATTATAATAATGCAATAATAATAATAAATATAAAGAAAAGTGTAGAAGAAATATGAAATGATCTTAATTATCTTTTTAGTGTTAGATTGCCTATGCGATTTTTTTTTTCTGAATATTTTAACCATATTTTATTGTTAAAATACACATAAATCAATTTTATATTCAAATTACGCATTCTAGATTTAATTAATTCAAAGGTTAGCATCCCCTCAATTGAAGGCCATCAGAAAGTAATTTAGTGCTAAGAAGTAAGCCTAAATTAAGAACAACGGTGGTCGAAGAATATGTTGCTTATCTCAAAAGAGTATTGGGGGGTCGGGGTTTTGATAGTATCAAGTAGAGAATATTTGGCTCAATTAAAATATCTAACATTCCCAATATTGGTATTTGATAATAGAGATAACAAGTACCGGTCAGCCTGGAGAAATTTGCATAAATTTTTTAAATTTTTTTTCAATTTTTTTGGTCATTTACTTTTTAATTATTTTTGAACAATGTCACGAATTTAAGTTTTTATTGATTATAATTGATACATCTTTAGATTTAATTTTTATTAAGTGTTAATCAGATGAATTGTTATTTTGTTATCAATTCATTAATAATTAATAATAAATTTTGTTTGGAAATCATCTCTCAGTCCAAGACCCATTAAATGTAGCTTTATAATCACAATATATTGTAAAAAATATCCCGTCATATTAAACGTATCAAACATTGAATATTGGAATTTACACAATGAACCTTTCCTGTCAAATAAGACACTAACATTTAAACGTTACCTATCTCTAAAGCTCTAAATTGTGGTATTTGACACAAATACGCTATCAAATACCCCCAAAAGAGATTAGTTTCATTCTTCCAAATATTTATAATTTATATAACATTCCTATAAAAGGAAATACTACATTTTTCGAATATGAAAAATATTTTTATGATAACAATATACAATAATTTTACAATTTAAAAACAAGGTATAAAAATATACCAACGGGCACGAGACCACGCATAGCGTGATCAGCCCCTAACTAGTATGTATATATACACACACACGCACACATTTCAATCGCAGTTTTCTTTCCAAATACCCAAATTTTTTATTATTTTATTTTATTTTATTTTGTACTCCTTAATATAATATACTCACCAATCATTTTAGGTAAGAATTAAATCCACTTAACTAAATCAAGCCAATAAAGTCCATAAGAACATATATATATATATGGAACTATTGTCTTGATCAAAATCCCGATGTTTATTTAAAATCTATTGATTATCTAAAATTCGTGCTTATATCTATATGTTTTATTCAATTTTTAGTTCCATTACGTGTAGATTAAATTATCATTTCTAGAAATTCAATATATGAGATACTGAGAGCATATATATGGAACTATTGTCTTGATCAAAATCTAGATGTTTATTTAAAATCTATTAATTATCTAAAATACGTGCTTATATCAATATGTTTTATTCAATTTTTAGTTCCATCACATGTAAATTAAATTATCATTTCTAGAAATTCAATATATGAAATACTGTTTTTAGTTCAATTCTACCATTTGTCCTAAGTTATGCCTTGCTAAAATACTTGAATTATGATCTAAATATAATATATTTTTATTTATTTGATTCTTGAGCAAAGTACAGGTAAAAATCTAGTTTAGTATGTAAAAATTCAAATACTGTGAACATGGATTAAAAAAATTCAAATAATTTTTTGAATAACATGATTAAATTCGGCAAAAAACCCTAAAATGAAGGGAAATTTATGTAATTTAATAAACTATTCGAAAATTGTTGGTAATTTTAAAATCATGAGAGATGAGTCGGTGAATATCATATTTTTCAGGGGTAAATGTAATTATCCTTACTTTTTCCCTATTTTAATGAATCGACCGGAAAAATAAAGTGAAATAAAAAAGGAAAAATAATATAGAAGGAAAACGAAAACCAGAAAGAGCAAACGAGCCCTAGCTGTTTGTCATCTTCCCTGACTCACTCTCTACGCCTCGCCGCTCTCTTTCTGTCTTTAGGTAACAATCCAATTTCTTCTTATTCTTTTTGTAGTTATTTGCTTCTTCAATTACCGTTTCTACTTTTCGAACGGATGAATTTGTGGTGTTCCTGGATTTGAAATTGCGGGGAGGTGTGCTTTAGCATTTTGCTGTTCTTTTTCTGCATTTTTTATGTAATTATATAAGTGCAAAGGCCTAACTTAGCTGTTACTGTGAAAAATTGACAGTTTAGCCCTTAAAATCACATGTGCATAAACCCTGATTGAACTTTCTACGCTGCGATTTATTCCCATATTTGCTTTCTTCAGAATGTTTACAATGTTCTACTACAGCTTGGTTTTCAATTTTTTTCCTTTTCTTTTTGTTTTTGAAGTTTAGTTTACGTTATAATGCTAAAGTGTGTGGCTCAATGTGGAGCATAGATTGGGACGTTGGGGACAGGTATCAGAATGTTATTTGCTGAAACATACATTTATATTCTTTTGCGAATTCTAGGCAACAATACCCTGCTTACAAAGTGGCATATTATTTTGCATTGTAAGAGTTTTGTCTATCTGATGTCAAGATGAGTTTATTATCGTATTCATTTTTTGTGTTGTTTTGTCAATTTAAAGTTCGAGAGTTTTGTTTATCTGATGTCAAGATGAGTTTATTTCCATATTCATTTTTTGTGTTGTTTTGTCAATTTAAAGTTCTATTTTGAAGAAATATTGATAGTTCAGTTATTTGAGTATATATGTCAGCTCAATCTCAATTTGTTGCTTCTTTTTTTAATTTTTTAATTTTTTTATCTACTTGTGTTTTTACTGTTGGTTCCCAGAAAAATATTTGACAAGCAACTCAAAATTTGAGCTGTATGCAGATGGATTTCCTGCATTAAATGTATGACTGATAGTCGATTGTGTCCTATCTACCTTGTGCAATTTCCTCTTATCAGATTAAGGATTTTTTTCTAGTTAAAAGCTGGTTTAAAAAATGATAACATGCTTCAGTTTCATAATTCCATTAGGTTCAATCTGCTTTTGCAAAGTTTTCACACACTTGATGAATTCCACCTGCATCTGTTTCATAGAAGATTTGATTTATATAGCTCTCTGGATCTTTCTTTTGGGTTGGGAATTGCACTGTGCTTTTATTTCGTCAGAAGATAATTTTTGTCAATAAAAACTTTCAAAATGAACTAGCGAATGTTATGTCAAATGGATAACATTTTTGAAAATGTTTTGCTTTTCTGTTATTGTAACTGTTTCTCCCTTTGTCAGCATTACAGCTTCCTCTTGTTGATGGTTTCCTTTTACTTTAACCTTACCGATTGATAAGGTAGACGTCAGGAGTTTTTTATTTGGCTGAGATGTCAAGTAGAGAAGACTTGGATGTTGAGGATGATTTTAGTGAAATCTACAAGGCATATACTGGGCCTTATGGTACTAAGGCACCGAATATACAAGAGAAAACAACAACAAACAAGAGATCGCGTGCAGGCTCAGATGAAGAAGAGGAAGCTCGTGACCCAAATGCTGTCCCAACGGACTTTACTAGCCGAGAAGCTAAGGTGTGGGAAGCTAAATCTAAAGCTACAGAGAGGAACTGGAAGAAGAGGAAAGAAGAAGAAATGATCTGTAAAATATGTGGTGAATCAGGTCACTTTACTCAGGTACTGTATTTTTTCACCTGTATTGGTTGATTGATTTTGCTTCTGATTCTTTTATGTGCCTTTATTAGTTATATGGCAGATGCAACAAT